>JAJIYU010002305.1:0-30914 GCA_030144865.1 Tinospora cordifolia
CCCTGCAACTGGAAAATAATGAGTAAACTCTACTACTACACCACCTCAACAGTGAGGTATACCATAATTACAAAATGACTCTATCTTCACTTGTCAATACAAGTGCCTTCAATGATTACCTGAAAAGAAAGAGTGGGGTGCGCTTAAGAGCCTAATGGATTGTACACAAAACATTTTAAGCATTACAATAGTCAAAACATGAAACATGCAGACACTTATTAGACATTAGGCGTTTCATACAGTTCAATTGTTTAGCTTGAGGTTAAGCCTGAAAGGACCTTCCTTGGCATTTCCCATTAGGTCAAAATATGAATAGTAACTCCTAAAGACCCATTGCCTATTTGGAACCTAATCTCAAGAATGAAGTCTTACTTGACTATCAATCCAGGGATGAAGTCTCACTCGACCCTCAATCCCCTCTCTCTACTGCCATAGTAGTAACAAGACCCACCTTGGGTTGGGAGCACCCACGATGATGTCAGACTATTGCCACATTATCTGCATCACCATACTTGTACGTGGTTAATTCTTTTAGTCATTTTTATTTAGTGAGCACAAGGATGTTCATAGTAACAGTGTCCAGATATAGATAAACGATATATCTAAATCAATAGTACATCATGCTTAAGGTCACACAAGTCATTCTATTTCTCACGGAATGTATATGGCATAAGTTCCAAATAGCATCAACAATCATGGATAGTATAGCATGCTAATCAACATCATAAAAGGACAATCGATCATCTATATGTATCACATACATCTCTAGCATGCTTCTAAACAATCAATACAAATGAACGTTTAATCATGTTTCATGTTCAAACCAAAATAATACTAAAGAGTTTAGAGTAGTCATTTCAACCTATTTTCTTGTTTGGTGCCTTCTACGACTTAACTTCATTATCCCAATCTTCATGTATCCTCAACCTTTAAGGATTTCATATTGCAATTCTTAGAAGTTGAAGGATTTATAGTATTTTTAAACCCTAATATAATGATTCTCAAGTCTGTATGGCATATGGTATGTAAGAAGGTCATAACAGACATATGTTGGTCTATTTTTCTCTCGTGTACCGCAATTAGAGTAGGGAAACACGATGATAATCAAGGTCTGTGCATGATATTTTGGTAAACTATTAAAATAAAATAATAATAAAATAATGAAATTTTTATCAAAAAATATTATTGCACATGAAACAATGATTCTATGTGTTTGTAGTAATTATTGAAATTAATTATCATGCAAAATATGCATGATATTTTGGTAAACTTTTTATTATTTAAATTAATCATGGGATGGCCAGTAAAAATCATATATAACAATATTTATAAATAAAATAATAATAACATTGACCAAATCTACAATAAAAATTAAGGTAGGAGGGCACTAGTGATAATGAAGTTATCTTATTATATTAAAATAGATAACAAATTATAAAGTAAAGTTTAAAATATTAGAATTTTTATACATTACAAAATATAATATTTTTATATGGCTTAACTCAATATTTGTCATAAATTTAAATAGAGCACATATCTTGAGGTTTCAGAATGCTAGTACAAGTGAAGATGAGTACCCTTACTTTTTTGTTTTATTTGAATTTTTAAATATTAAATGTAAATACAATTGTAATTTGATTGCACCACTTGTTATAAAGTTGAGTTGGTGCACCACTTGTTATAAGTTTTTTCTTTTTTTTTCCCGACATAACCTGAAAGGATATCTAAAATATGATGAGATTACATGAGATCATTCAGAGACTCGATACTGTTTGACAACCATATAGGCATAAAGTCCTCCCATATACAACTTTGACAATGCAAAAAACTGAAACGGGCCATATTATGAGCCCAGGAATTATGAATTCTAGAAATAAACTCAAATTTGGACACTCTGCTTCCAACTCCATTCCTAATGTCAAAGAGTATCGGTTCTACACATGCAGGGTCTTCCGCTTGACTTGATAAGCACTAGGTAAACCAGCTTTGAATCCGAGAAAATCGCAATGTTATTTATATCTTGATTCTGCTCCAGCCCTATCAAAATTATTCTTCCTTCAGCTTATTCCACTGAGCTAGTTACCCCAATGAACTGACACCTTCCCCTGATAATAACTTTTTCTCTGGAAACTACCACCCATCCCACTGCAGTCTCCATTTTTTGAGGGCACCTCGCAGCATCCGTGAGAATTCCAACTTCACAATCACCTAAATTCCACCCAGGACTACCCTCCACACTGGCGATATCAGCGCCATTCTCCTTACTTTTGTTCAATTCCCCAATTTGGATCCCAACTGCCTCAGTTGCCTACTCTGAGGCCCATTCCCTACCTTTGAAGACGCTATCGTTCCTGCACTTCCAAAATGCGCCACATCCCCCATGCCATCCACTGCCAGAAATTTTCATCAGCTCCTCCCTGGTCAGCCCACCTCATGATATTAATCCAAGATGAATGGAAAGAGTCCCCTGCAAATATACCTGCATTTATCCCATAAGGGCACCCAAACCAAAAGGCCGCACAAAAACACATGAAAAGAATAAATGAACACTTTCTTTAGCGTGTTCCTGGTATAATCGGCATTTGTTATAAGTTGAGTTGGACAAGAACGAAGGTTCATTTCCCTTTTGATATTATAACTTATTTATAGACAATCTTGGTCCGGATGAAATAGTAATTGTGTTTGAATTGAAAAAGAAGAACTGATGAACTTGTTAATTCTCAGTACAATACAACTTGGATTGCATAACCTTGTGCTTCGATTCTAGCCAAAAATATCTAGCTTAGTACATCAAGCTACTCTGTAGCTTCATATTATAAATGATTCGTTTACCCAGTGTCGGTCCATTATTTTTGGAGGCACAGGACAAAGTAGTAAATAAAAACCCTAAAGCCAAGAGTTCAATTAATTAATAAATATTTTATAATTTCTTTAAGGAAAAATACATTTTTATACAAAAAATAGAAATAATTATATAAATATCACTGTTCTCATTTTTATACATATACCAAAAACTTAATATAAAAAATACCAGAAACTATTAATTAACAAGTATTAGTATAATATTAATATACAACCAGTATAACAGTTAATTTATAAATAATAATATAATGTTAGTATAACATTAATATATAGTGTTGTAAAAATTATCAATTAACAATTATTAGTAGAATAAAAGTTGGTACACAATTACTATAACTTTAATATACTATCAGCATACACTGATATAACATTTATCTTATAAATAATGGTATACAGTTAGTATAACATTAATATACTTTCAATATATTTATATTCTAATATATTATTAGGTTACAACATCATTAGTATACCAATTTTTGGTATATAGTTTTCTATTATAACCATTGTATAACATTTGGTATACACATATCATCACGAAACGTTTTTAATTGTAACATTTGGTATACCAACTTTATTCACCCTTTGGTACACAATTTTCTATTGTAACTGTTGTATAACATTAGTATACAATCTTCTTTTTCAATCTCGTCTTAGGGTTCTGGCAGTGATCAGAGCGATGGTAGCGGCCGTGAGCACTAACACTAGAAAATCCTTACCATTGCAGCATGTAGAAGCTATTCTCAAGATCAAACTTGCAGTATTTTTCATCGGATCTGAGACTAAACCTAAGTAGTTGGAGAAAAGGATAATTTGTTTGTGCATCTAATGTTGTTGTCTCTGCTGCTCGCACCTGTTGCCCATTGCTACTCTCACCTTCTACGTTTCTTGTTCATAACTCTTTTTTTGTTGTTCATTGTTGTGCTCACGATCCATCGTTGTCACTGCCACCATGCCACTATTCTGTTTGTTCATGTTCTTGTGATCTACTGTTGCTACTATGCTGATTCGCTGGTTGTTGATACATTTCCAGCATAAACAAGGGGAAAAATGCTTTTTATTTTTGCAATGATTTTGGGCTATAACGAGAAACGCTAGTTGTAACCTTCCTATTATCCAACAAAAGATCAGTCGCGATTGTATGTTATAATCCAGAAAGCCATGCAACAACTTGATCTCAGCCTTGTCCGTCTGGAGCCACTAAAATAGATGCTGGAAGTCATCGTAACCCAATGGCTTCTCATCTTCTCTTGCTCCAGTGTCATTATGAGGCCTAGATACGACGGCCGGAGTGGCATCGACAGCAACATCAATGATGGTGGAGGTGATTGAGAGGGTGTTGGAATAGTGATTGGGATCGTCGGAGGAACAGTTTAAATTGAGACCTTCATTGGCGCTCTGATTGGGATTTTGGGTTTCTTTGTGTTGTTGAAGGAACATAATGCAGAATTAGGATGATTTAGGATTTGTCTTGTCCACAATGCAATGTTTGTAACAGAAGAATCGACGAGGCCACTGTTTCCAATAGAAGCAAAGACAAGAATTCTATGATCCATGGCACCAAATGCAACAATGTCAACTGAGTCTAATTGGTACTCCATTTGGAATGAACCGACAGAGAATGAAATCACATCAACCACTACTGTTTGCTTCATGTCGACCATGCTCGATAAAGAGAGGAGTGTGAGCGGTGGTGAGTGCAAAGTAGCAGATTAACAACAATAACACAGATCTGCAATCGATGACCAAAGGAAGACGATGAGCAACAGGAGAAACGGCGGCGAGCACTAGAACACTCGAGTTAGTAGTGATCGACAAGAAATCTTAGTAGTATAAAAATATATATTCTGGTATATTTGATAATAATTAACAACATACGATATATATGTAATTGAGTAAATAAGTCATATATAATTATGGTTTTCTGACATTTTTTGTAATTTATTCTTTATATATATATATATATATATGGGCTTTTGAAAATAAAGGCCCAAAGGGCGATGGATAATCACTTGTACATTCTCATGCTGATAGATGCTGACTTGATTTTGTTGCCTATTTTTATTCATGCGTGTCTTATTTAATTATTTTTATTATTGTCTTAAGGTAAGCTTTGCATATACTATAAGACTACTCTTTATTTAAGTTATTGTAGAGTCATAATTAAATAAGATAATATTTTAAACATAATATATGTTTTTTAATATTTATATCTTAAATTTAAAATTTTTAATTAATAAATATTCAGTCTTATCAACTTAATTCAACTTCTAATGGGTATACAATGTCTTATTTATTTGTATCATATATTTGTTAACTCTAAGCTGATACTCTCATAGTAACAGAGTATAATATGGTCCAATATCTCTAATGTCACAACAAAAAATAAAATTAAGTAATATCATTGCGTTGGTAGCGTCAATAAATTAAAATCCAAAATTGCGAATTCCAAATTAAAAAAAAGAAACAGGGATTATTCCAGTTTGAACCATTCGAATTAGCCCGAGGGTTAGATTAAATGAATCCAAGCAGAAATCTTCTAATTTATGCTTTGACGGTTAATGCAGTGACTAGTACTTTCTTTATTTTAACACCCAAAAAAAATATTAGTATCAGGGTCGTGCAATCATCACCGTCATCATCCCAGCGAAACAAGACAACGTATACGATCATAGAAAGAATTACCCGAATCGCCCCTTACACAATCACCAAGTCAAGTGCCACTCACGTGCCAGTTGTTATTACTGCAGTGTATTTTGGAAGAAAAGTTTTGTAGATTTGACGAAGGAAAGATGCCCCCAGCCTGAAACGAACGGAGAAAAGTAATAATAATGATAATAACAGTACTAATTTTCTAATTCCCATCGTTTCTTCGAAATTCTCTCTTAGCTCGTGTTACTTTTCTCCATCTCTATCCCAAACAGGAAAACTTCCTCTTCTTCAACCCACGAAGTTCGAAAACGGTAACAGTTGTTTTCTTCCTTCTCTCTTCGCTTGCGCTTTCACTGTTGTTATTTGTCACTCCGACCAATCTCGTCTGTGTTTTTGTTGTTCCGAGCATTGTTTCCACGATCGGTGCGTTTGCTGTCTGTTACTCTCTCAGATCCAATTTTCTTCAAGGGTCTTGAGGCAAATTTCCGTCGAATTCGCTCGTTTTACGTAGATTGCCGAGCTGGATCCACGGGAGCCGCTAGTGTTGGGTCGCAAGGAATTGGCTCATTTTGTTGTCGTTTTCAAGTTTTAATTGATTATTTTGACTCTCTCGATAGGAATTCGATGTTCAAACCGAGTGATGATTTCGGTGTTCGGTTTCTATGGGATCTAGGGCTTTGTTCTAGGATAATTCTTTTTTATGATAATTTTTTTGTAGTTAATTTGTGAAATATTGTGGCTTTGTGTCTCGTAGTTTTATGATTTCGAGTGAGGACGGCAGCTCGGGATGGGATTATTCGACGGATTGCCTATTTCTTCAGAGAAATCTGTAAGTTATTGTTATTATTTATTTTGTATGGAGAATTTGTTGTTTAAGTGGTTGCTGCTGTTGTTTGTGGCATTCTTTTATTAATTTGGTGGAGAGTTGAGTTTTTCTCAGTGGCATTGAGATTCTGTCAGCTAAGCTCTGGTACAAGCTAATCACTTATTTTAGGATGTATCAGAATACCATATGTTGAATGTGAAGTACATAATACCATATGTTGAATGTATGAGAATCTTTTATTTGAGCTACTGAATTCTAAAATGCTTTTAGATTTTTGATGATTGGTCTCACATAGCAGTGCATCTGAATAACTGTAATACAATGTGTTGTTCCATCACAGTGTTAGTTTTTCAGTTGTATTCACCATGTCTACACATTTGGCATTGAGTTCCAAATGATCAAATTATATTATATTGTTTTTATTTTAGGATGATGAATCCTTTTTGGTCCTTTTGTGGTGTAACTATAATCGTGTTTTAGTTGTCTTAAAAAATTGAATGATTTTGGTTCTCTTTTGAATATTTTCCCCCTATATTGTTATTCTTCCTTTTCAAATTTCTAATTCTAATTATGACTAATGCAGTATCTAAAGGAGGAAATTTCGAGAATAGATGAGAGCTGGGCAACTGCTCGCTTTGATTCTCTTCCCCATGTTGTGCATATTTTGACATCGAAGGATCGTGAAGGAGAAATCCAAATCTTGAGGGAACAAAGTGAAATCGTTGAGGAAGTTGTTGATGAAGTTGTCCATGCATATCACGGTGGCTTCAACAAAGCCATTCAAAATTACTCTCAAGTATGTGCTAGTTCTTTTTTCTGTACTTTTTTTGACTTTATTTGCAACTTTGGTAATTTTGGTATTGTAGAAGATTTTCCTTCTTGGAAACTGGCGTAAATAATTGATTTACTATCTGTCCTTTAGCCTTTCTGGTGTGGGTAAAATGTTTGACACTTACAATTGAATCAATTTTTTATGTTCGACTTTCTATTGATGGCCACT
Organism: Tinospora cordifolia; assembly: GCA_030144865.1. Taxonomy (NCBI): domain Eukaryota; kingdom Viridiplantae; phylum Streptophyta; class Magnoliopsida; order Ranunculales; family Menispermaceae; genus Tinospora; species Tinospora cordifolia. The sequence continues at coordinate 7,338 of JAJIYU010002305.1, forward strand.
ACAAGAGGACCTCTTAGACATATTTGTTAGCAACTACTAAACCCAAAAGCTATATCAAATTACTACTAACACCTCCCCTCACATGTACCCATCTTGCATGTAGGGAGCCAAAAAAGAGATAGAAGAAGAGAATTGTTAGGTATGCGAATGCCAATGATGAGACCTGAAGCCAAGACCCCTTGCAAAATTAAGGCGTTGACTCCATTTGAGCAGAATAAGTGTAACAGAAATGCACTTTTTAAGTTAGGTATGTGGCTTATTAGTGATAACATGTAAAATAAACATATTCGAGAAATGGTAGGAGTGACCACAATTGAAGATAAAATGAAAAGAACTTGTCAAAGTGATTTGGAAACATACAATGAAGACCTTTAGATGCTTCATTTAGTAAGAGTGGCCCATTAATAATTCATGGTAATGATAGAAGAGGAAAGAATCAACAATTCTTTTTTAAACTTTGACATTGCTCTCTTCTATCTTTTCCCAAAAGTTGGAGAGTTGTATGACTTCCACAATGAAAAGCTTTAGAATTCTTTCATCTTCACAACTCCTTGTACCTTTATAACTCTGCATCTCCTTCTTGACTCTTTGTGCCTCTACAACTTGGCATCTTTTTCAAACCTAGACCCCAATCTTTGTTGACAGTTCTTCCCCTAATCATAGACGCAAACCCAAACCCAAACCCAAACCTTGTTGGCATTGCAACTTTGTCGTAGTATCCCTTTGTGAGGATCGCTTCCTAATCTTAGACGCAAACTGCACACAATGTTGTTGTTGGCATCGCAAATCTGGAGCAACATCCACTTCATGAAAGTCATCATCTAATCTTAGACGCAAACCCAAATCCAAACCTTTGGTAGCATTGGAATTGTGCAACCTCGTCTCCTTCATGAGAATCACAACCCTTTTTTTTCTTCTTCTTCGTCTTCTTTAGCTTTTTTGGTCTCTTTATTTTTCTTTCTTTATTTTTTTTTTCAATTTCTCAATTTGGCTAATCTTAGAACTTATTAATTTAAATTGAATTAATAATCATATGCATAGAGAATAAAAAAAAATATTTTTATAGTAGACATGGAGTACCTTGTAAAAAAAGTCAAAATATTATTTATCAAACAACCTCTAGAATAAAATTAAAATTAGAGGTGCCAGTGTTTATTATTGCATAATATTTTAAAGATAAAACTCTAAGTAAGTTTTTACCTTAGTAGATATAAAAATATAGGTACTACTTTTTGCAGATTCAGAATTATCAAATGTTACCTAACATAGATAGAAACAATTAAGAAAGATATAGTCATATAGCAATTTGTGTTGATGTAGCCCTTCATAGAGGAAAATAGAGGATATAGATATATGTAACATACCCCATGTAGTTGGGAAAAAGGTTTTGTTTGAATTGAATTAGTATTTGCAATGCAATAGCAATTTTATTTATTTATTTATTTTTTTGAAAGGAATATATATATATTAAAGTAAAATTTTTTAAGTATAAAGTCAGGGATGAGGTAAAATTTGTTTAGTATAAAGTCAGGGATGAGCTATCCCAACAAACAACCAAAATAAAGAGAAACACTGTCTAGACCCCACAAAAGTTGATCTTCCAACAAATGCAAAATGGTGGACCAATTCCTAACCCGTTGAACCCATATATAACCTGTAGAAGATTTGGATACAAAAATCTATGATGCAGAAATAGATACAGGTCAGCCCTGAATCCTATCTATCTTGTTCTCCTTCCCTTTGAAGATTCTACTGTTCCTCGCTTCCCATGTTGCGTACCATACAGGAAAAAGCACGCATCTCGAATAATGCTTTACAGTCAAATTCCTTAAAACTTTTGGCATCTCAAACCATTTGCCTTCTTATGGAGCTTTGAATTTTCTATGATCTGCTTCCCATCTGCTCCAAATTTCCTTGGCGATCTTACAACTATTGAAGATGTGAGAGGTGCCTTTTTCTCCTGCTACCCTGCAAAGGTAACACCAGGATGGTTGAAGATAAATGTTAGGATATCTTTCTGAGTCTTATCTGTTGGAACCTTTGCTTTCCATATGAAATTGTGCTGCTATAATTTTGACATATTTTGTTGTGAGCGAAGAAAGGAGAACTAAGATTTAACAAAATATTTTTTGAGGAGTGTCCTAATCAATTCCATCTATTTTCTTGATCTTGAAGCTGAATCTACGATAACATTTAGACTAATGTGTCCACTGGCTTAGTTTTTGCGTTTGTCAAGTTCTTTATGAAACAAAGGTTCCAGGTTTTCCCTTCTCCTTTTTGTTGGAATTAGTTATTAACAAACACACTAACTGTAGCCCTTTGTCGCTGAGAAACTTTGAATAATCTTGGAAACTATTTCTGCAACACAGTGTTCTCGCATCGTTTGCCTTCTCAAAATTTGATCTTTCTACCATTGCCTACTTTCCATCTTACCTGCTATACAAAGGAAACCTTCATTTGGTGAAAAAAATTTCTTCCAATATATGTTTCTTTTCGTTCCCTTATTTGATAAATTTTATAAATATGTTGTTACAAATTACTTATGTTCAATCTCTCTATGTATGCAAGAACACTTCAAGCATAAAATTTTATTGGGCAACAATCTTATCGGGAAACTCAACATTCTAACTCAAACCATTTTGAGGGATTTTGAAATTCAACCATTGAAAAATAAATATGTAGAGAGAATGAACCAATCTAAGTTTAAACAAGGTAAAATTAGTGTAATTGAGCATTTGAGCTAACTAATTGTTTATTAGAATAATTGCATTGGCTAATATTTTTTTTTTTTGGAAGAGAAACTATAATTATTATCAGAACTATAAAAGCTTTCAGATGAGAAATCTGAAAACTGGGATTACAAAGAGTACAAAATATTATGTTAGTTGTCTAACCAATCCCCAAAAGTGTATCCTTGACTCATTTTAGTGTTGGTGATCCATGTACGAAACAAAATTTTGGATCTCTCCCAAACCCTAGTGCTATCTTTACATGTATTCTTAAATATCCTACTATTCATTTCCTCCTATAAACTATACCATACAACAAAAATAATGACTCTTCTGTAGGCTTGCAGTTTTCTGGCTTGAACATCCTCCAAAGTTTGGTGTTCAACATCCATTCTGCACGGTCTGATTCCTTGACATCTCTGTGTCCAACCTTCCCAGACGTCTATTAGGAATTTGCAACTCTTGAACATGTGATTTGTGGTTTCTTCATCTCTCCTGGATAGGTAGCAGATGGAAGGTTTTAAAGTATGATTAGGCTTTTTTTTTTTTTTTTTTTTTTGTACTACATCATCGACATTCACTTTGTTAAGAAGAATGAGCCAGGCTAAGATTTTTGCTTTGGTGTGGGTATTCTTGTTTTCTACACAAGGTTGGCATAGTGAAATGAGTTTGATGTGGTCTGAACACTGTTTAATTTACTGTAGAAGGATTGAACGGTGAATTTGTTCTCTTTGCCCCCCACGCATTCAATTATGTCCGTATTTTTCGAAGGCTGAACCGGCTGTGGTAGGTTGAGTAGCTCCGTGACTTCCTGCATTTGATCTTCCCTAATATTTCTAGTTATGTGGAGGTTCCAAGCCCAATTTCCTGTTTCTTCTTCCGCTATTCTGTTGATGAAGACTGATATTGGGGCTTCATGTTTGTCAGAGAGCTTGTATAGACCTGGAAATATATCTTTTAAACTGTCATTAGCGCACAATCTGTTTTCCCAAAACTGGGCTTCCTCTCCGTTGCCTACCTTCCATCTGATATGCTTTCTGAATTGGGGATATATGTTAGCTATTGCCCTCCAGGGGGATTTTTTGCTACTCTTTTGAGTAACACCAGCCTCCCTGCCTCTAGCTAGATGACCATGGATGCTTTTAATGATTTTTGCATATAGTGTGTCCAGCTGTGTATAGAGTCTCCAAAGCCATTTTCCCATGAGAGCTTGATTTCTTTTTATGATGCTGCCAATGCCCAGTCCTCCTTGTTCCTCACTCTTGCAAACTTGCTCCCAATTCACCAAATGCTGTCCCTTATCTTTTCCTTCATGTTTCCACAAGAATCGCCTTAGGCTTTGTTCAATTCTTTTGGCTGCCCCCTTGGGAATTTTAAAGATCGAAAGGAAATAGTTCGGGGTGGCCTCTAGGACTGCTTTTGTGAGTAGAGACGCCCTCCTCGTGAGAGATAGCTGCCTTTCCATCCCTCAACTCTCCTGTGGATAATATTGATCACTGGGCTCCAGAAGTCAAGCTTATTTGGGCTTCCTCCCAAAGGCAAACCCAGATAATTTAGCGGCTACTGTCCTCTAGAGACCTTCATTTGCTTAGCTATCCTATGGAGGTCTGCCTCCCCCACATTAAGGCCTACTAGCTTGCTTTTTTCTGCATTTATTTTCAATCCAAATATAAGATAGAATGCGTTCAAAGCATCTCTAACATTCTGGATTTCTTCTGTATCATTCCTCATGAAGAGGATGCAGTCGTCTGCAAAGAAGAGGTGATGCAAGCCTAGTCTGTCCTTCCCTACCTTCAGTCCAGTTATGCATTGTCTTTCCTTAGCTCGCTGCATAATTCTGGTGAAGGCATCAACCACCAAGGTAAAGAGGAAGGGTGATAGAGGGTCTCCCTGTCTTAGACCTTTCTGACCTTTAAACTTGCCCCTTTGCTGACCATTTATGAATATGGAGTAGGATACTGATGATAGGCATCCTTGGATCCACCTTCTCCATTGCGTGCCGAATCCTTTAGCTTCCAGCACATAATCCAAGAAGCTCCATCTAACCGAGTCATACGCCTTTGCGAAATCCACTTTCAAGAGGAGGCCTTGCTTCTTTCCTACTCGGTGTTCTTCCACCACCTCATTAGCAATTAGGGCCGCGTCTAGGATTTGTCTGTCTTTAATGAAGGCCATTTGGAGGTCGCTAACCGTGGTGTGGAGAACAATCCTCAGTCTAATAGCTAAAGTCTTAGCTATTATTTTGTAAACACTCGTTATCAGGCTGATTGGTCGGTAATCATTGATTTTTATCGAGTTGAATTTCTTAGCTATGAGACATAAATATGTTTCACTGACTCTGTTGTTAATCACAACGTTATGGTGGAAGTCTTTCATGTAGTAAAAAATATCCTGTTTTATCGTGTCCCATTCCTTCTAGAAGAATCTCATGGTAAACCCATCGGGGCCTGGAGCCTTGTCCCCGTCACAGCTGAAAACTGCTTGCCTAATCTCTTCTTCCTTAAACGGCCTCTCAAGCCAGCTTCTATCAGCTTTAGAAATTCGGTGCCAATTCAAGCCTTCAATTCCCCATTTCCTAGAGGAAGTTTCCTTGAAGGTGGATTCAAAGTGTGTGATAATTGCTTCCTTTGTCTCATCGACATCCTCCAAGATTTGACCTCTATCATCTTCCAGTTTGTTGATCATGGCCTTTGCCTTTCTTAGAGTAAGAATTCTGTGGAAGTATCTCGAGTTCATATCACCTTCCTTGGCCTATTTCAACTTCTCTCTCTGTCTAGCTCGTCTTTCCATTCGACATTCGATTTGTTGAATTTGCTTGATCGTGTCAATTCTTGTAGCCATTATATCCGGATTATTATTGCCTCTTTCTAGGTCAAGGTCCAACTGTTTGACAGTGTGGACCAGCTGCTCTGACTTCACGTGCTCTAACTTCACCTGTTCCTGACGTTGCTTGTTATTCCATTCTTTCAGCTTATTCTTTAAGTGAAGAAGCTTCATCATGCATCTGTACCCAGCCTAGCCTCTGGGTTTATGTTCTTCCCACTCCTTTTGGATCAGCTCCTTAAAGCCCGACTAAGATGCCCAAGTGTTTTCAAATCTGAACGGGGCTGGGCCCCATATTGTTTTCGTTGTGTCCAAAAGAATGGGCCAATGGTCCGACACAATTCTTTCTAGTCCCCAAGTTCTTTGGTACGGGAACTTTTCCCACCACGAGGTGTTCCCTAGAAAACGGTCTAGTTTGCAGAGGGTAGGAGGGTTCCTACCGTTGCTCCAAGTGAATTTGATATTGTGTATCTTCGTCTCTTTTAGTTGCATGTCTTGAATCCAATCGTCAAAAAAGGCTCGTGGTGTATTCCTCATGCAGCTTTTCAGAATGGTTTCTCATAATGTTGAAATCCCCCCCGATACACCACGCCCCTTGGGCAATGGCTGAAATTGCTGCTAGCTCAGTAAGGAAGTTCTCCCTTTCTGTGTTGTCGCATGGGCTATAAATTGTTGAGAACCACCATTCCTGTTCATCAGCTTCCTTCATTCTGACTGGGAGAGAGTAAGTGCCTTCCAGCTTCTCTTTCAATACGAATTTCCGGGAGTCCCACATAACAATTATGCCCCCTGCCGATCCTTCTGTTGCCAAGTTAGCCCACTCTACGAAGGATTGTTTCCACCACCCCATCACCGACTGTCTGTCTATCGCCCTTTTCTTAGTTTCTTGAAGGGTGATGATATCAGCCTTGGAAGATCGAAGTGTCTTGCGAATGGCTTGAAGCTTTGAGGCGTTGCCCACACCTTTAATGTTCCAAATGAGGATCTTCATGGACAACAGAAACCTGCCGGACCAGGCTAGAGGAGGATTAACATATCTCCACCAGCTGAGCGTCGATCGAAATTAGGAATGCTCGAATAAGCTCTATCTCCTTTTCTTATACCTCTTCTGTGTTCTCTAGTTGTTGAGCTCTGCATAGGAGGAAAGCTTCATTTTGCAGCTCTGCCTGATTTCTCTCCGTTGCTCCTTGTGTCTCTGGGAGCTTCTGCTGGCTGGTTGTAACCTGTTCCTTCTCTGTCGACATCTTGTCGTAAACGAAGGTGTGGGGCCAATGAAGGAGCGAGGTATCTTGTCTGATGTGTTAGATGGGAGAGAGGTGGAATAGGATGAGGGGAAGTAGAAGTTCTGAGGGTGAGGACATACCGGACTATGTCGCTCTGTCGCATATTGTTGTGGATTTCCTTTGTCCTCCGAGTACCATGTAGAAGCATCATCTTCAGCTAGAGGAGTTTCTGGGATCCCATCTAGGTCCGAGTCGAATACCGTGCTGGGATCCCTTTCGTCCTCTAAGCCTGTCCCTGGCAGTTTCGACTACGCTTCCCACCGAGCCACGACTCCCTTAAAATTTCTGCGTTCCAGTGTTTTTTGTCGTTGGTATACTCGTAACTCCTTCTAAGTGGCGACCCTTTGCTTGTTGTAGGTGTGCCCCTCCATTTTTTTGTATTTGTTTAGGTCCATGTGTGGTTCTCTGACACTTCGGTGTGATTGGGCCTCCTGTTCCTTTCCTCTGCGGGCCTTGATATATGTCCCAATTGGGAGTGTTTGGTACTGGCCCAATACGTCTCGACCTTGTTGAATTGGGATGGGGTGCTCTCTGGTCGAGTTTGTGTTTTGGGCCTCTGCCAATGGCCCATAACTTGTGGATCCTTCCTTCATTCTGTTTTGTTGTGGCCCTGCCGTTCCATTATCTTTGTTTGAGGCCCATTGGGTGTGGGTCACCTCTTTGGGTCTCATGGTTCGTTCTCCTTCTCGATGTGGCAATACTCGTGGCTCCTCTGTCTCATGCCACTGTGTTCGCCTCTCCTTCCTTGCCACCTGTTGGAGATCAACATCATGAGCCGCCTGACTTCTGAGAGACGCCCCCTACATCTCTGGTTCCACTGTGCAGCCATCATGATAGTTGCCTGCTTCGTTACCTGCTTCGTTACTGTCATTGTTATTGTCTTCGTTATCGAGAATTTGAATTTCGTCACTACTCCGGTCGCCGGACTGGTAGTGGCTGGTGAAGATTCCCTCCAGGAGTTTGTTCACCGTGAACTAATCAATGATATGAGATCGAAGCTCCGCTATCTCCAAGCCCCAGTTTCTCTCTATCTCCACCAGTCTGAATTCTTGAACACCTTCTTCATCATAGGTTTCGAATTCCTTTGGGGAAACATGACCTTTTAGTCTTATGATCACCATCTCCATCATCGATCCAGTCAAGGTCGCTTTAGCTATGTCAAGGAGCCCTCCGCATGCCTCCCTAATCTTACAAAAGGTGTAGATGTTCCAGTGTTTTGAGGGGATTCCTTCGATTCCCATTCAGTTGTTCCGGCAAGTCACCTGCCCCCCCTTGCCTGCATGAAGCCGAAATCGCTAGTAATTGCCGGTCAGCCATACGGCGGTGAATTCGTTCTCGGGCCTCATTCCACTCCTCAACGTAAAATCCCCCTAGGTAAGTCTGGTACAGCTCGGCTCGTAAGGTAGCCATATCCACTGGGTCATTGCAAATTAATAGGCCTCGCACAACGTCAAGCTTGCGGATGTGTATCTCCTTTCTTAGCATTCGCCTTATGGATCGCTCGATTGTCGCCCAAGATGTTTCGTCTGGAGTTCTTATAATTGAGAACCATGAGTTGTGTGTAGCCCCTCGCTCATTTCCTCCCCTTCTTCAACGGATTAATGGTGCGCGGTTGGTTTGGTCGTGATGTCCTCGTGTCCTTTCCTCCCCCAACGATGCTGACCATTGGTTGCTTGCTTCGTTGTTATCCCACCTTCTTGTGGTTCCTTCCCTTGGGTTATCTGTCATCCGTGTTCTGCTCTCCATATATGCCAGTGTTTCTTGAACTACCCTGTCTAGTGCTTTCCATAGTTTTCTCCATGCTTTCGTGGTGCGCTCCTCCGGGATTATCACACTTTGTTGTTGACCGTTTAGCAGTTTCGTAAGCTTCAGGAATTAATCGTTTTTGTTCACGATTACCTCTATGATAGTAATATGTCCTCGGTTCCAGAACACCCCTATCGTACCTTTGCTTCCTGTATCTTCTTCGAGCAACTCTCCTAGTTTGTTTTGTATCCAAGTAGTTGTTTCTCGGTTTATCGCTATGTTGTAAGTCTGGTTCTTCGTCACCTCCTGTATAATGGTCTCCTCTCCGTCTTTTGTTTGGCATACAGAGAAGTGTTTAAATCTCGTTTGGAATGATGAATATTCCTAGTCTCCATGCACAGAAGTTTGTAACTTGGAGTTAATATATTGACTGGTCCTCACCCCTTCCTTCCGATAATGATAATGCTTTTCATCTTTCACCTGCAGCTGTTGGTTATCCTGGATTTTTCCTTGCTTCCTCTTTTGTTTTTTCCTTGTCTCTATTATCCACCCCTGATCGTCCCCGTCACCTTTGTCCCCTTGTAACACCTGTCTCCAAGATCTTCTCGCTTCCACGTGTTGACCTAGGTCTTTACAAGCAGCGGGATAAGTGTTGTTGTCGTTTTGCCATTTATGGTAATGTGTGGTTACGTTCCCGTTCCACCGTTCCGTTGTTCTCTCCTGTCGTTTTTTCGATCTCTCTGTTCTTCCTTGTCGTAATCCCATTTGTTTCACCTCGTATTCTGATTGTCGTCGTGTGCCATACTCGTTGTTTCTCTTCCTCGTTCTTTTCGTCCTCTATGTCCTCTCCGTTCTCGCCATCTCTCCCAAAAGAGGAAAAATGAAGAAGTAGGATTAGCTAATAGTTTGAATTTGAAAGAACCACTAAACGTCATAGCAACTGATAAAGTTTCAATGATTGTTAAGTAAATGAAGAATGTATCCTAGCAATTCCTATAAATATGTTCATAGGATTGCCTTGGTCAAGAAATTGCCCAAGTCCAAGGATTGAAGTCAATGGCTACTGTTGAGGACTATGAAAAAAATTTGGGTTGGACATTGGTTATCTTTCAATTCCATGTCCTTGAATAATAAGATTTGTTAAAGATGGCAATTGAAGAAGATGTTTGCTTGATATTTGTGACTAGCTCCATGGTACAAGATTCATATTTAAGTGCCTTATCCTGATGTCACAATTATGTACAAAATGTAAGGAGCACTACTAATGGTTGAGAAGACCGTTCAAAACTCTTTAACTACATCAACTTTGGCTCTATAAAGAATCTATTAGTTAAACTTGGTTTTCATCTTTTAAAAATGCCTCTTTGATAAATTAATTTATGTTTCTCAGCATATGGTTTGTTCACTTTGATATAGAACTTTGGATTGGCTCCTTGTTCTATTGATTGGAAGCTAGGACTAGATCTTCTACTCTTGTTGAGTTGAAGTTGGAACTAGTTCCTCTAATTCTACTTGAATTCAATGTTGCATAGATTCAGATATGAGTGTCAGACAGACATTTTTTTTTTTTGAAACTGGAAACTATTATTAAGAATAATAAAAGCTAGTACAAAATGCCGGATGAGATATCCGGCTCATTACAAACCATTACATTATCATCGCCTGAAGAATTGACCCCCCATTACATGCCCATTCCCCAAAACTATACCCTTTTCCTAGCTTTGAACATGATACCCAAGTTGCAAACAAAATGTTTGACCGTTCCCATATTACACGGTCTAGATTATGCTTTTTCAAAAATAGTCTCCCATTCCTCTCCTCCCATATCGCACACCACACTGCTAAAAGAACCAGCTTCCAGTACTGTCCTATTCTTCTTGTTCTTTCATTGGCTGGAACCCGGAACCAATCCTCTCCCTATGGCGGGATTAAGTGTTGACATTGGAGTTGCCATAATCTCCACTTCTCCTGCACCACTCTGCAAGTTCCCATGATGTGGCTGGTGCTGTCCTCCGCATTCCTGCATAACAGACATACAGATGGGTTAAGAGCATAATGAGACAATCTCTTCTGAACATTTTCTGTTGTCTTTAGCTTCCTAAGGCTTATAATCCAAGCCAAGATCCTCGCTTTCAATGGAGTGTCAGACAGACATTCATTATTAAATGTTCAACTCTTTTTTAAATTTTGGGATACAGAGACTCCATTGTATTATATGTTGTTTTTTTTTGTCATTTTTCCCCTTATTTTAACTCATTTGTTGTCTTTTTTTCCACTTAAGTTAATTTTGCATATTAATAATTATCTTTTTTGGTGCTTTCTCTTACTTTCATTGGAGGATTTATTTAATAATATTTTAAAATCAAAAGTTTTAGACACATATCCCATGCTCATGTTCTCCAATAAAGTGTCTGACACTTTTACGTCGAGCTAAAGTAAAGTGTCTGAGTAACATAGCTTGAATTGAAGTTGGAATTGGCTCTTTTGCTTTTTCTCAAGTTGAAGTTGAAATTGGCTGTTGTTCCTCCTCTCTAATGGAAGGAACTCATTCTTGTTTCTCCACAATTACTTTATAATTCTCCCATCCTTCCAGTTAATACATTGTGTTTTGTCTCCATTGTTTAGATTCTAACCTATTTCTCACTCTTGAAAATTTCTATAGAAGATGAAAAGAAAGCCACTGAAAATTGTTTAAATAAATCCTTATAAGATTTTCTTAAATTGTATAAATAAATCCTGAAAAGAAAGCAATTTTCTTGATTTTATGATGATATAGGTTTTTGGGCATTGTCATTTGACATCAGGTTTTTTTTTTTCCTTAAAAAAATAAAAAAAACATGAAAGCCTTGAAAAGCAATGTATGAATGAAAGGGAAATTGCAATAAAATGTCCACCTTAAAAATGTTCCTGTTCTATGTCTGTCTTTAAAAATAGAAAGCTTGCGATTTGAATGGTAAGTTGTATGTTGATAATTTATTGACTGAAAGGAGGTGTGGGTATTTTGGTTATTGATGCATATTATCAGAAATGGTGAACTATAACGATAATAATCTCATTTTAGAACATGATTCATAATAATCTTGGATGCTCAAAATAATAATATTTTCTGATAAGTTTGTATTCTTAAAATAACAATAATTATTGTAAACTAACGTTTTCCATCTGAGAATGAATTCCAATTAAGAATACTAAATGAAGGATTTCCTTTCTCTTCAGAATGCTATCTCAGCTGATTTCTTTGATATACAGGACAAAACTGAATATGATTTTGATACATTTTGGGTGCTGAATCACTTCAGCATACGTTTCTGAAAAATTTATTATGTCTGTCCTATATTCCTTTTTCAGATATTGCGGTTGTTTAGTGAGTCAGCTGAAAGCATTGGTGTCTTAAAAGATGATTTGGCCGAGGCAAAGAAGCTTCTTGGTTCTCGGAATAAGCAATTGCATCAATTGTGGTATCGCTCTGTTACATTGCGCCACATTATTGCTCTGCTGGATCAGATAGAGGGTATTGCTAAGGTATGAGATGTCAGTAATCCTATACTTTAAACCCTTAATGTATTTCACCGTTCACGTACATGACTGTTCTCTCAGTGTTTCTATCTTATGGTGTTGGTCATGCAATCCACAAACAATTCTCCACTTATCCCATCTTGTTTCAATTCTATAATTGATACAGTTCTTCTATCTCCTACATCTCTTTCTTAATGGATTATTGAGCCCAAATATCTACAGTCTACATTGTAGTTATCTTTTGGTTTCCAATCCTTATTGATTTTCAATCTTCAATCTTCTATATTTTTAGTTCTACTAATGTTGGATCCTCTCGATTCTGAAGTTTCTTTCCAAACCTTTTTTAAGATTTAACTCCTGATCTAGTTCTATTGTAATATTAGTTAGTCTCCTACCAGAACTTCAAGACGCAGGTGAGCCAATGCCTGCTGGCAATCTATTGAAGTCAGGGTAATAAGCTCCATCAACATACAACCTCCACTATGAGGCATCTGCTTGAGTGTGCAAGCACAAACCTATCACCATGATGTAACCAATACCATACATTAACCAGCTAGCAGGATCCATCCATCCCAACCACCACAATGAGTCAATTACAAACTTTCCTGTCTCTTCCTGTCTCCACTGCTCCATGCAGTAATTGTACTTTCAAAACCAAAAGCAATAGGATCTGTGTACGTGACCATATATGTTTTTAGGATTGACACATTCAGAAAGTGCTATTTCCAAGATGAAGAAAATCTAAGTTTCCAAAGGTTTTGGTCTTCTAACCACCATCTAGTGGGTTGTCCACAAGTAGGCTACTGCACGGTTAGTGGGGCTTAAATTATTATTACTTGGACCGTAGGTTGCCTCAATGATCCACAGACGTGGCCCTTCACACTGGTACAAAACCAAATACAGTAAGCTGTCCAGTGCCGTGAATGAATTTTCTTTCCACATTAATGCTTAAGGCTGATGATGCATCGTATGATATTTCTTCTGTGCTACATTTTATTTGCTTTATAGAAGAATGATTGTGTCTAGTCTGGATATGGATCAGGTTCCAGCTCGTATTGAGAAGCTGATTGCAGAGAAGCAGTTCTACGCTGCAATTCAGTTGCATGTGCAGTCAACATCGATGCTAGAGAGGGAGGGGCTTCAAGCGGTTAGTTTGTTTGTCCCATTAGTTATTCATTTTTTGATATTGCATACTTGCAATTCTCAGATAAAGTGGTGACATTGTATGATATTAATCAAAGTCATTTGGTTATTAATTTCATTTAAATGAGTAGAATTATATCATTTCAATTAAAACACAATCCTAATATCATTGGATTTATACCTTTTTTTTTTTTTAAAAGAAATTGAGCATTTTACCATTAAAATATGTATTCATGCAGTAGTCTTTCTTGCTTATTTCTGCGTTAAATAGTTTTGTTTTTGTTTCTTGTGCACTATCAAAATCATGGAGCTATTCTGTTTCTAAAAAAATCACGGAGCTATTGATTTTTTAAATGCTCATTTGAGATAATGCATAGCTTTAGTGCTAATTTTTTTATTTTTATATTTTTAATTATTAATAATGAACATGTAAAGCGTTTTTGCTCTTGAAACTGCCCAAAATGTGCTTCCATAATAACTACCCTAATAACCTACCATTGCAACTTCTGTAACCACTTGAGCAAGCTGCCATTTTCTCAACTATTGTAACTTCCTTATTTATTTATTTTTATTTCATATATCTTATTCTTTTCTGTCATCTCTGTACTTTTTCCCCATATTTACATGCTCCTAGTGTTTTGATCTTTGACTCATTCATTATGAGTTAAAAGAAAAATGCTAGTCAATTGGCAGGAATACACAATTGGAGGAGGGTGTTTTTTCTGTTGGAGTTGGATAGAAATATAAAGTGCTGTGGACAATTACAGAATATTTATAACTTTCGTGTGCACAAATTCTAGAAAAGCATGGTATGTAATCAAAATAGTTTGCCTTTATGAGGCAAGGCGTGAGCTTTAAGGCCGATGAGAGTGGCCTCACATTTTAAAAGAAATACCTAAAATAGTTAATACAACTTAAAAAAATCTAAAAAATTACTGGCATCAATGGTAAATGAAGAAACAACTATATTAAACAAAATGTGTGCTCTAATTTTACTTTAATTATCATTAACACATTCAAGACCTAATTGAGTGTAAATCATATGCTAAGCTTTCCAAATTTATAAGTTTTAAGCTATTGTAAAAGCATGAATAAATAAGAAGTCAATCAATGAGATAATTCATAATACACTAGACGAGACCCAAATGACTTTTGTGAAAGAAAGACATATCACCCATGTGAGCCTTGTGGCAATAGAGGTGGTTGAACATTATGGAGCATTTGAGAAAGGAGTAGTTTTGTTGAAGGTAGATTTTGCTAAGGCATATGACCAAGTGAGCTGGAAATTTTTAGATTTTAGGATGTGGAGGAAGGGTTTTGGAGAGAGATTGAAGAAATTGATTGGAGGATGTCTAAAGTCTACGAATTTTTTTATTATGATTAATGGAAGACCGAGAGAGAAGATAGTAAGTAGCTATGGACTAAGACAAAGAGATCCCCTCTCCCCTTTTTTGTACATTATGGTTGTTGATACCTTTAATGAATTGGTAAGGAAAGTTGCTCAAAGGGAAGCTAAAAGGCTTTGTGATGGGGAAAGAGGAGATGCAAATAACACGTGTTCAATACACAAATGACTGCCTCCTATTCCTCAATATTGATGAAAGTACTCTTCTCTTTGTCATGAAGTTGCTGGAAGTGTTATGTAGAGTTTTAGGCCTTTGAATATATCTCAATAAAAGCCAAGTAGCTGAAGTAAGCATCACAAGAGATGTTATGAAGATTACAACAGATGGGTGGGGAATGATTGAGGGTGATGGCCCTTAAAATATTTGGGTATGCCTCTGGGTGGAAGCCAAGAAGAATGTCATTCTAGGAGCCACCCTACCTATTTTATTATAGTTTTTAGGATGCCAAGGAAGGTGACTCTACATATTGAAAGATTCATGATGCCACGCAAGGTGACTCTACAAATTGTATACATACATACATACATACATACATACATACAAGAAGAAAGAAGGGGGCAAAGGCAAATAGCTAGTAAAGGGATGGAGAACTAGCTCTCTCTCTAGTCCTCCATCCCTATTTTATTATAGTGATGCATACCCTATTTTATTACAGTTTTTAGGATGTCAAACAAGGATGCTCCATGGGCGAAAATTATCAGAAGGATACATTGAATAAACAAGAATGGCATGAAAAGAACAATTCATCCAAACGCCACATTTTGAAGACCATGGAAGTTCATCCATTCCATATATCCACAATTTCTACAGCAGGTGAAATGAAAATTGGGGGATGAGAAGACTATTAGATTTTGGGAAGACCAATGGTGTGACACGCAACCATTCAAATATTAGTTCCCTAGGGTTTTTACCAAATCCACATTGCATGATGCTCTAATGGCTTCCTTTTACACATAAGAGGAAGTGGGAGGAGAAAGACATGGAGGTTGGAATCTACAACTAAGAAGCAATTTGGGAGAAGAAGATGAGCAGGATATCATCCATCTGTTACAAATCCTGTGTGAAGTGGTGCTACATGATAGGGAAGACAAGAGAGTTTGGATGGGGGAGAGCATTGAGAATTTCTTAGTAGTAAAATCGTTAATTTCACACTTAAGAGTAGATGGAGTAAGGCATGATTAGAGTGGCAATGCAAAGTTCATCTAGTCAGCAAAAGTCCTAACAAAGGAAAAAAAAATACTAGGGTGGCTAATTAGGCTAGGTAAACTCAATTGTGCAGACAAACTTCAAAAGAAATTCCCTAACACACATTTATATCCCTAATGGGGTTACTTGTGTAGAGATGTGAGTGATTACCCACAGCATGTGTTTGGGAGTTGTGCATTTACGAGAAGTATATGGAATGCCTGGAATCACGATCATGAGAAGATCAAAAACCCTTTGGTTGATAATTTTTTTGTTGTGACTAATGAAACTGCAACTCGCCCTATTAGAACTAACTAGAAGTGCACACTTTTTGTTTTAATGTATGCTGTGTAGGAAGAACAAAATAGAAGGATCTTGAAAGGAAGGGATTCCATTGTAGAGTAGGTATGGGAGAGGTCAGCTAGTCTGTTTGCTACATGGGTAACTGCTATTTCATTAGGAAAGAGAATCGGCTTTGGAGAGTGGATAAGAAAGTGACAGAACATTTTGTATGGTCTGTAGAATTTTTTTTTTTGGTTAGAGAACTATGTTTAGGTTGTATCTATTGTAATTAAACATGTAGGAAGATTCATGGTTTGTAATGAATTATGTTGATTGGATTGTAAGAAACCTTTTGTAATGGGATACCTCATCCCTCACCCTTTTATAAATACAATTCTATCTATATGTAAAAAAAAAAAAATATCATTAGTCATATAAAATGCACTTATAATCCTTTGTCAAAAGTTTTAAATTTTTCGGTTAGTATGTGGCCTGTTTTTAACAAACTTAAATATGTATTTGTTGGAAGCACCTTGACCTCTCAAACATTCCTCTCTGTTTTTCCCATAATGACATGTGTATAGAAATTGCAAATTCCATCAAAGGTTAAAGTTTTGGGTTACATACTTGGTTACAGACGAATTAATTCAATGGATATGCTTTAGATAAGGCTGCGATCCATGTGCCTCTCCCCTCATTGTTGTTTATTATGTTATCAGAATTATGAGAATTGGAATAATCTTTTTTTGCATTTTCCTTATGGTGGATGTGGGAGAGTTGATCAAAAAATTTCAGGCGGGATTTTCTCCACTGAATTCTTTTGATGAGTGCTTTGAGTGGCTCATGGCTCAATCATTTCTAGTGTTGGGAAGGATATAGGCTGCTATGCTGCTTTTGCCACCTAGAAAAAGAATGATAGAGTTCTTAAGGGTCTAGCTAGGGCCAAGACGGGCCTGCTGAAAGACATTAGGCTGGTTGCTAGTTCTTGGTTGCATATAAAGTGCTGGTTCAAGGGCTGTCCATTTTAGATTGGCTTTTTCATTGAGCTAGTTGCTTTCACAAGACAAAGATTTTGGTGTTGGGCTTGTTTGTATTTTTGCTTTTGTGTCAAGTGCATCCCTAGTTTTTTGTGGGTTTCTCGTATTTTTTTTTTGGTTTCACATATTAATACAAATTTTCTCATATCTTTTAGCCTCTTCTTTGCCTTATTCTTGGATCAAAGTAATCAACAATTGAGCGATTTGATAAACGATATTTGTATAATGAGTTCTTCTTTGGCCATGCTCTATTCCGTCCTTCCTCTTTGGTGCAATGGTTTGTAACAAAGAACCGTGGAAATAGGATAGGAGCTGATCATTGTCCTAAAGAGCATTCTAAAATTTCTTCATTGAATTGTAGTACAAAATTATTTTCAAAGATCTTGGTCAGAGCAAATATAAAAGAGTTGATTACATATTTCTGTTTCTTTCTTAATTCAATTGAAGTTTCGTAACTCATTCAACTTGTCTAACGCAAGAAGAAGGGTCCCTTTGTTTTTATTTTTTTTTTCTTTATAAAAGAAACAATTACAAAACTACCAATTACAAAACTACAACCAATTACAACCAATTACAAAACTACAAGACATTTTCCCGCCCTTTTAACCTATTTCGACATGGTATATCCTATTGAAAGAGGAAAATTGCTAATCCGAAAAGATGCCAAAGGTTGAGAATCTTCCAAAATTTCACTCAAAGATAAAAACTTATCATAAAAAATCCTAGCGTTCCTTTCTTTTCAAAAAGATCATATCACCACAAATTTGTCACCAACTAATGAGCCCTCCATTTCGAATTAATTACCTCCCCGCCACACATCCTCCCAAAACCAAATCGAATCAGCTCTACCTAGTCGCAATTTAATATGTGGGGCAAAACATTCATATAATGAGTGAATAAACTTCCAAGGGCTTTTGTGTGTTGCATTCCTCTTTAACCTTGCATCTCTACCATTAATATTCAATCCATGTTTGCCCCTAATCACTTTGCTTCACAACTGATCCTGCTCCATTGGAAACCTCCATAGCCATTTTCTTGCTAAAGCTTTATTCCCTGGTATTAAGTTGCCAATTCCTAGGCCTCCCAAACATCTAACTTCAAAGATGGCTTCTGTCATTTAAGAGCATACAATTTTAGTTTATCTCAAATGAAAGACAATTAATTCTTATTGACTAAAATGATTGCTTGTAACAAAATTAAAGGCATAGATATAGATTTACTTTAAATTAATATTTTCAAGGAAAACTAAAATTTTAATGGGAAAAATTTGGGCCCTAAGCTCATGACATTGAGGCTTAAGCCTCAAGGCTTTTTTGATCTTGAGGCAACAACCACAAATGATTTTGAAAAATAGTGAGTGTTTAATATAATGTATTTTCCAAATGCCAAGATCACAATAGTTTTCTAGTGAAAAAGAATTTACAAATAACGTTAGTGTCCTCATAAATAGTAAAGGACAAAGACCCAAAATTTGCCTTTGGCTTCATCATGAAGTTTAACCTATCACATTTTGAATGAACCGATTTACAAGTATTGGTTGTTCAATGTAGAGTTTGTCAAAAACACATTTTGGAGTCCTTTCAACTTCGTTGCTCTCCTTCCTTTGTGCAAATAGAACACTTTGCTGTCTTTTTTTTTGATCTTTTTTAATTGAATGAAACTCCCTCTTTGCTTTGTGTTGGCTTCCTCTTGAATGATGTGGAACTTGCCCTGGCCAATGCACTTTAATTTCATATAGGTCGCTAAACTATATGGAGAAGCCTTCAATATTTTTAAATTAATGGAAAAAAGAAAAATTTTGCTTTTTAGTAATCTCATCCACAACAAGCTTGCTTTGGTCATCTCTTAGTTGAATTGTAAACAATCTGCAAACTGTTAAAATGTCTATTTTGGTCTGCCCATGTTACCTGATTCTGGTCATTATCACAATCCTTTGTCTATAATTTGGAATTGCTTAATTGCACTCACTCTATTCTAAGGGATGAAAATTTGGTGAAATTTGCCTTGGTGAAATTTGCCAAATTAATTTGGTAATTTGGGCAATCGAAGAGAAGTTCACTTGTAATTATAAAATTACAAATATTTGTTGAAATCTTCAAAAAAAAAATGGCGAAGTTCATCCAAAATTGAAGAATTGATGATTTTGGCTGAAAACATTGCAAAAAAGCCATAAAAAGAGCATTTTATATGAGAGAATATTTGTAGTGCAAAAAGATTTTTCTATCTAATCATAGAGATTGTTAAAAAAAAATTTCTTTATAAATGAAGGAGATTGAAGACAAGATTTGTGCATTTGGCGAGTGGTGATCCAAGAAAAAGAAGAACAAGTTGCAACTCCGAGGAGAGACGGTAGAGAGAAGAAAGAGAAGAGAAGAATGGGCTAAGAGCACAAGAGGAGAGGCGTTGAGAGAAGATAAGGAAATGAGGGCTGTCAGTCGTAGTTGGTAGAGAAGATCTAAGTTGCTTGCTCTTGTAATGACTAGCGAGTCAGCTACCAGTCGAGCTAGGGTTTATGCTTGCATAGCCATTAGAGTTTGATGATAAGTTTCTTCTTCTTTAATAACAATTTTAAGTTAATATGCACAATGTGTATTAAACATTTTTAATATTAAAATATATGTCTAAAATCATTATATTCATGCTTTTACATGGAAAATCTACTTATTATATTTGCTTTTATAATTTTAAATAGAAATTATACATATTTTAGCATTTACTTAGAGTTTTTTTAACTTCTCTAAATTGATGAATTTTTACAAAAATTTTCTTGAATTTTTCGAGCTCTTTAAATTAATTGTAATTTTTAAAATTTGAAGTTTGAGATGAAGTCGAATTTTCTTTCCTTGCTTTATCCTTTTATTGTAGAAATTGTCCTTAGTCATTTTAAGATTAGATTAAAAAACTTTTATGTTGAACTTATTATTCTAATCCTAATCATTCATTAGTATCCTACATCAAGTGTTGATAAAATTGAAGGTTTTGTGAGAGCATTTTTCCTTGGGAATATTATTTGATCTTTTGAGATGAGATGTAAATGATGTCTTTTCGTTTTTGGAGG
Source organism: Tinospora cordifolia (assembly GCA_030144865.1). Taxonomy (NCBI): domain Eukaryota; kingdom Viridiplantae; phylum Streptophyta; class Magnoliopsida; order Ranunculales; family Menispermaceae; genus Tinospora; species Tinospora cordifolia. Next base: position 27,546 of record JAJIYU010002305.1, read on the forward strand.
AGGTGACGTTTGCAATTTTGAGCTTTATCTATTGTTGACAAGTTTTGTGGTACAATAGGGGCCTACTTGTTTCATGATTCAGATGTAGTTTTCTGCATCTGAAAATTTTGAAACATCAAAACTTGTTTGGTTCAAAACATGTGGAAAATAGTGTTTTATTTTTTGTTTAGCAAATGGCTAAAGGAGTGGGATGCTAATATCAAATTCTTTTATAGATCATAATATGCCGAACAATAAGAGATCAAGGAGTTCTATCGCTTGTATTAAGAGAGAGGACAAACATTGATAGAGTTTGAGACCAGTGTGATCAAGTAAATATTAGAAGACTTTGAGAAGGTATAAAGACTTGGGAGAGTATAATGTTAAAAAAATTTTTGGGATTAACTTCAAGAGTCATCGACTAGGATGATGCTATTGCTGATTGCAGCAAAATCGAGACCATGTTTTTGAGGCCCAAACCAACATCAATCCATGAGCTTTGTCGTTTCCTTGGACTGATTGGGTATTGTAGGTGCTTCGTGTGCAAATATAGTTTGGTAGCCAAACCATTGACACAACTCTTAAAGGACTCGTTCAGTTGGAATGAGGAGGTTGACTGTGCATTTTTTCCAAATTGAAGCAAGCAATGATCAACCTTCCGGTCCTTGCTCTACCGGACTTATCACACCCATTCGTCCTTGAAACGGATACGACTAGGCGCAGTTCTAATGCAGCCAGGGAGGTCATTAGCATATTTTAGCCAAGCCTTATTCCCCCATAACAAATTAAAGCCCATGTATGAAACTCACGCCATTACTTGTTGGTTGACACTTCATCATCCACACCGACCACCAAAACCTACAATATTTGCTCTAACAATGTATTAACTAACCTGAATATAAGAAATGGCTCGCCCCCAGGGGCATTGGCGTGGTGGTCGCCTCGGATACAGCGCTAATACCCAATGGCGCGATGCCGAGACCTACGTCTCGGGTTCGAGTCGATTATCCGTCAATTGAGTCTCTTGTTGTCTCCCAATTCCTAGCCTTGGGGCGGGCGTGTGCACTACGGGGTGGATTAGTCGCGCTTAGGCCCAGACATCACCACGTCATCAATATATATATATAAGAAATGGCTCCGCAAAATTCTCAGCTGTAATTTTGAGATTCAATATAAACTTGAGAGGGTGAATAGTGTAGCAGATGCACCATCCTGTGCCCCCAACAGGTTGTCTGTTTTCCTTGTGGCCACAATAGTTACATGTTTGCTTGATATTGCCAAGATTGATGAGGAGGTTGCAGCTGATCCACACTTATAGCGCATCCATTCCAAGTTGCAGCTAGAATCTCAATCCCACACCAACTTCTCCCTTCAACAAGATTGCCTCATTCACAAAAGGCAGGGTGGTATTAGCAAGATCATCCACTTTTATCCCTCTCATATTACATGAGTACCACTACAGAGCTGTCGAGGGTCACTTGGGGTTCTTGTGGACCTACAAGTGGCTGTCTCAAGATGTGTTTTGGGTAGGCATGAAACCAATAGTGAAGAAATTTGTTGCACAGTGTGCCACATGTTAATACTTAATAGTAGAAATACCAAGCATTTTCTCCCTCTTTCAACCACTTCCCATTCCGCATTGAATTTAGGAAGATATCTCCATGGACTTCATCGAAGGCTTCCCCAAAGCTGGCGAGTATGACTCCATCGTGGTTGTAATTAATTGCTCAAGCAAGTATGCCTATTTTGTGCCCCTCAAGACACCCACACACAGCTTAGCTTGTCGCTTTGTGTTTGTTAGGGAGGTTGTATCAGCTTGTATTGGACCAAACCACTCAAATTGCATCGCACTTCCCTCAGCAGAAGCACAACTTACCTCCCACAATCGGATGGCCAAAATGAAGTGACTAACCATTACTTGGAGATGTATCTATGCTGCTTTTTAGTGACAAACCATACCAATGAAATGTGTGGCTACTATGGGCTGAGTATTGGTATAGTACCTCCATTTATGCTTCCACCAACATGACACCTTTCCCAGCTGTTTATGGTTGGAACACTCCACCGCTTATCCTATTTGGTGACCAGCACACAAGGGTAGCTTCTCTTGAGCAGCAGCTGCATGAGTGGGACACCATCATAAATGAACTCAAACACCTTCTCTCGCGTGGTCAGGCTAATCTGAAAGCAGTGGCTGATGCTAAGCATTGAGGGTTAACTTATGGGGTAGAACACTTTTTTTGCCTCAAATGTGTTCATTGGCCTAGAGGGTGAATGAGAAGCTCACACCTTACTTCTTTGGTCCATGTAAAATCTGAAAATGTGTTGGCTCGGTCGCCTATGAATTAGATCTCCCTTCAACAGCAAATATTCACCCTGCCTTTCATGTCTCTCAACTCAAACACTCCTTGGGCGACAAATTTAAATGCCAACCTCTATCCTCTGTTTTGGAGACTGAGTTGCAATGGCTAGTGGAGCTGACTGATATCTTAGGTGTCTGCGACATTACAGACAATAAAGAATTTTTGGTGCAATGGAAGGACCTTCCCATCTTTGAGGCTACCTATGAGCTGACAACACTGATTCAATGCCAATTCCCCTCTTTTCTCGTTGAGAACAAGGTGAATCTCATGAGGGGATTGCTGATAAGCCCCCTATCCTGCACATGTACACAAGGCGAAGCAAAAAGGTGCATGGGCAAGTCGCAAAAGGAGAAGATGAAGGTGGTGTAATTGGTGCTATTGATGAGGGAACAACTAGAGCAATCCCTGCAATTGATCTTTAAAGCATTTGGCTGTAGGGTGTTAGTATGTAGTCCCATGGGTCATCAAACAATAGGGGCTGTAGTACTTACCTCTCTTTTTATTGATTCAATACAATAGGGGGAAAGATCGTACTGTTCCCTATCGAGACAACAGCTATGCCTCGAGAATACAAATTTTGTCTCGATCCACCACAGCCATCGGTAACTAAGGTCCGCACTAAGAGAGGTCAACTGGTGTGGATACAAAGGCTGAAAGTGGTGCGGTTCCCACAGGAATTGCAAACACCTGCGTGCTACTCGACATAGTAGGAAAAGTTGCCTCACTGAATTCCCGCTTTCCCGGTAACACCACTGTCCATTTCCATCGATTGTTGACCCCAGTCTCAAGTGCAGAGAGTGCATTTTCTTTTCGATCGCATCGCACAAGGGGGTTTAGTTGCAGTGCGGCTCATAGAACCAACAAGTGCGCTATCAAATTCTCTATGAGTCAAAATGAGAGGCCCCCAAGAGTGTGGAGGATAAAGGCTGGGTCTAGCCCCCCCCCCCCCCCCCCCCCCCCCCCCCCCCCACCCCACCCCACCCCCCCCCCCCGCCCCGAACGCGCCGGAAGGGGCCTGCACGCCGCC
>JAJIYU010002306.1:0-31356 GCA_030144865.1 Tinospora cordifolia
ATATATATATATATATATATATATATATATATACTTTATTTCTTTTTTTTCTATTCTTTATTTCTTAAACAACTCTTTTAATTTGACATTTTCATTTAAATATCAAATTAAAGTTTTATTTGCCTATTTTATTTTACATCTAAATATTTTATTTTATTTTTCATTTTCTAACCCATAATTTGCACGCAAAGATGTCTTAAAATCTTCAAAATTATTTTTACTTGACTTATTTCATTTAATTTCCTTAAATTTATTTATCTTTAATTATTTGACAAAATTTTGGGTTATTACAACCTACCCTCCTTAAAAGAATTTCGTCCTCGAAATTTTTATACATTTATTCATGTGTCATTTCGTTAGGTATTTCTGGTAAATGGGTTGGTTTTGACTAATTTGATAAGCCTAAGGGCTTGAGTCTTTCTAACTATCTTGGTGACAACCTTTGATGCTTTCGAAGCTACATGGTTAGGGAATTTGGTTATCATTTGCTAAATTTAGCAAGACTGTGTTTCATAAGTTGCGTCTTCTGATCAAGACGATGTCTAACCGATTGGTTCATTGTATTCCTATATATTCCCTAATAGGTCGTTTCATACATAACAGACTCCCTGATTCACAACTGTTGATTTTCTGACCTTAGATCGGTGCTTAAGTAATGGTGGCTTCTCCAAATGATCGAATGGGTCACTTTGGTAGGGAATACTTATCCTTCACTATTAGGTGATCTGCTTACTCTATCCATTCTATGGTATACAGATCCTTTCGAGTCTTAGGTATTCTCAGCATCTAACTTGAAATCAGTATGCTTGTCTTATTAAATTTCCTCTATTAAGCTTGTAAGTCATTTGTCTTGCCTTTTGTTCATCCCTAATTTGATGCAACAGGTCTGATGGTAGGACTTGCTATTAAGATAGGCTTGTTTTTTATTTAGGGTCATACCTAGTCCTAAGTTCTCAATTTATTTGAGGGTAAAAGTTTCTTTGTCACTTCCTGCCATACGTAGGTTCTAGGGTTACTACTCATACTTTATATTCCCGTACTTTCCATTTTTGGATATTCAAAATGTAACGACAAGAGTTTTTAAGGAAAAATTTCATTAATAGAGATAATTGGTACAAAACCTTATTTTAACTTAAAATTCATAAATGCTAACATATAGCAATCTTAAACTAAAGGTCTCCTTACTACTACTCATATTCAAAATTAGTTCATTTGTCCTAATATTGGACTATGAGGGTTTCTACTGGGGGTCTTGATCTTCCTGACCTTCAACGACCAATATTTTAGCTTGGTTCTCACCATATCCCTTATTGTCTTGAGGCTGAGGAGCCCGAGCAGGTGCAGTTGGACAATTTATGGCAAAATGACCCCTTTGTCTTCACATATAGCATAACCCTTGTCTCTTAGCTTACATCTTTTGTTCCTTTTTCAGTTTGGTGAGTTTGTTTCTGTTTCTTTTTTTCCTTTCCCATCTTTTGATCATTTTGTGCTTTCTCATTTTTATTCTTTACGGATCGTTTGAAGTGGATATCCTTTTTGATTGAATTAATCTCAACTGTCGTTCTTTTGGGCATGGTTAGTCTTAGAGGAATAACTAGTTCATTAATTCCCATTCTTAGTTCATTCTGAACCTCAGGCTTTGATTGTAGAGTCCTCATCACTTGCTTGACAAACTATTGAATGATTTCTGCTATTATTTCTGGTGATAGGACGAAAGTTGTTGCGACATCTACCCCTTGGTTACTTTGATCAGGTGTATTAGTGTTTTCCTGGATTCCTTCCATTATCTACAAGCCAAAGCCACTTTAGTATCCTATCATAGCAGTTTCAAATAGGACATTCATTTAGGGTACTCACCCATCTTTTCTTATCTTCGAGATACTAAGTGCTTTTCAAGACTTGAGAAATGGTCATCTTTCCTACATCATATGTTGTGTGCGTTTCCTCAAGTCTTTGTTTCGTTCGTACTATAATGACTCTAGATTCATGTCTCTAGGTTCTCGATTTGTTCAGTGACCTAAAGGTTTTTCTTCTAGGTTCTTTTCATGCATGGGTACAAGATTTGGTCTCAAAGTAAATAAACATCACAACATGCATATTACACAATCACTTAATCACGCAAGCACAGCAAGGTCCCAAGCTTCCACCTAAGCTTTCAGGTTCAAGTGTCCCATACCATTTTACTCCTTCTACTTAGGCTTTCACTCAGAACAGACCTGCACCCAAACAATTTTGCAAATGTCTCGATAACTAAGGTTCTCAGCCCACTATACTCCACCGTTCCACACCAGCGAGCATAGAGAAACCTGTTCTGCAAGAGTTACCGATCATTCACCACACATGGTCCATCATTCTCCAAGTCTTGGCTTCCTCTATACCCCCGAATTCCTATTCATCCCATACTACATAGAAACTGAAAGATACAGAAGCTTCCCAGTCTCGTGTCCTGATCAAACAATTTTCTGTTTTCACATAAGTCCTCGTTTCTAGCCTATGCCCTAGAGATTTATGTTTTTGATCCACTGTGCCACCCTCACCCCTTTCCTACCTACAGTTTTTCTCTCGGCCTAGGGTTCAATCTGGTTGACTCACATCCTCTGTCTACTCAAGATACCATATTTGGCATCTTTTTCGACTTATATTCACTTTCTTGCCCTAATTTTCCACCTCCTAATTTTCTTTTATAGAAAATAAGAGTGTTCTTCAACTCCGACTACTCATATGAGCTGGTGGGACAACCACCAGATCGGGCGGCGAGACCAAAGTCTGCTTAGCAACCGCGCTTTCTAGGGCAGGATAACCCACCTCTCTTTCAATGTTTAGCTTTACTCGGGACAAGGCTTACCCACTATCAGCTCAACTTGTAGTCTTTATATCCAAAAAAAAAACATTTCAAAAATATATACTTCCTTTTTGAAAACATTTTCTAAAACGTTTTTCAAGTTCAAAAATAGAAGGTAGGGCATTCAAGATTTAATTTGAATTCAAGTGAAACCCTAATTTGAGTTTTTAATTCTTGTTAAGCAACTAATGTTTGACTTTCTAATTCTTACCCAGTACATCTACTAACTGAGCTCTGATACCACCTTTGTAACACTCCAACCCCCGTATCTTTAAGCATTAGACACGACCACCATTCTCTTGACGGTGGACTAAACCAAACGGCGGGCCGGGCCAGTGTTACTTTACAAATGACACACACTTGACTTTCTATTTCAATTATTTCATGCCTTGATTGTATTTAGTAAGGCAATAATATAGAAAATAACTGAAATTCATAAAATCAATTAATTAAATAAAACTGAGTACATAATTTGATTTAAAAAAAATTATTACAGTGGAAGTATTAAAACTTCGGCAACATGCCTTTATATAGAAATTAAAAACATTTTAAATAAAAGAACCTAACTAATTTTCATGGTCTTCATGTAAATCAATTACCTGAAAAATAGATGGAAGGGGTGAGCACGTAGCCCAGTGGATCTTTCTAAACATCTAAATCATTATTTCAATTCAAACAAACCAAGCATATCAAAAACTTTTGTACATTAGGTGATTCAAACAATTTCTCGTTTATGGTTGACATTCGGACCAAAAGAATTTAATCTCTATGTTCCACATCGTAGGGAAACTCAAACCCCAATATCTATGAAGTGGGATCACTCTTGGAAACCCAGTTCATAATCATCAATGGTAAATCGGCAAGCTGGGTTGGGGGTGGAACACACACGATGACACTATGCAGTCCATCATCGTGTCGGTACGTGGATTGAATCATTATTTAATCTTTTCTTAGTGATAAAACACACAATATTAGATTAAACCATCGATGGAACATATACAAAACATGAATTATTAAATATTTATTCATGGCACAATTTATGTATAACATGCATCAATATTCTTAATTTCTAAACATGCATAACATGTATATTCATGGCACATCAAATAAATAAAGCATGCATATTAAAACATATATTCAATCAATCATCTTCCAAACATTATCACACATGCAAGACTTATTCAAATTAAAATAAAGAAGTAGAAGTTAGAAGTCACTTCTACCTTAAATACGTCTCTTCTGCACACCTCTGAAATCCGGCATAGTTCTGTTACTTCAAGGCTTCCAAAATAAATGTGTGTATGAAACGCAAAATAAATGTTAATACTACACATTATAAGAATATGTATATAGAAAAATTTACATAATTAAATAAAAATGTAGTATGCATGTATTTATTTAAAATAAATAAAATATCATATAAGTATCAATTGATAATTACATAAATGATTATCTGAAAATAAAATATGAAATAAATAAAAATATATGAAAATGAAAAATGTAGATTATTTAATTATTAGCATTAAAAATATTAAAGAAATAGAAAATATCTAATAAATACAATATTAAAGAAATAGAAAAAGAAAAATATTAGCATGTCATTAAAATAGAAGGGAATATGCAAAAAATTCAATGTTTACATCAATTAGAAAGTGTGAAATTGGCAAATTTCGGATAATAGCAATATTAGAAATCAAATTGGAAATTAGAAACTGTATCCAATGGTCCAAAATCAATCTGCACAATCCAACGAATGAAATTGAAGCCCAAAACAGCGCCTAGGAGCACTAAATCACTAAAATCCAACGGCCCAGATTTGATCTGCCTCATCTAACGGTTCAGATTCGATTCTTTGATTGCGAATGATACTGCACTCGAGGATAATCGTGCGGCCAAGATTGGTATTCAAGATCTGATGCTCCACTCAAGGTCCATCCAATGGTGAAGATCAAAGCCGTTTTTTTAATCGCGATCCAGTGTTGCGCTCGAGGTTAATCAATAGTCCACAACAAATTTGTTAATCTCGATCGTGATTCAGTACTGTGCTCGAGGCTGATCAATGGACCACGCTGATTTCGTTGATTGTGAACGCCTGTGCTGCAATCAAGGCTTATCTAACGGACAAGATCTAAGGCGCCTGATCTGTGCTACGATTTAGGAAATTCGACGACCCATTGCAAATCCAAAAATCTTGATCGCGATCTGATGCTGCGATCGAGGATCATCAACGGTCTAGAATCGAGGCTCCAAAAATAAAATCCAAAAATCCAAAAAAAAATCGATTAAATCCGAAAAAATCCAAAAAATCCAAAAAAAAAAGTTTCTAAATTCCAAAAATTATTCCAATGCACTTGCTATTTTTCTATGCTTGGGGGGCATGAAAATTTGAATAATTAGCAAGTTTCCTATAAGGATAACACCAAAAACTTACTATTCTACACTATTTTGAACTCTATATAAAGGACCTCTAGTTCTCACATTGTGTTCATCCCAAATCAAGAGCATACTCGTCCCCCCCCCCCGACTCTCTCTGGCCTTCTTCTTGGCAGTCCCCTCAGTTCTTGAGTAATCTTGAATTGTTCTTTAGTATTCTTGAGTGCTCTTGAGTGTTCTTAAGAGTTATTGAGTGTTTGGAAACTTTAAAGTAACGAAACTTTGTCGAATTTCAGAGGTGTATAGAAGATACGTATTTAAGGTGGAAGTGATTTCTAACTTCTACTCCTTTATTTTAATTTGAATAAGTCTTGCATGTATGGTGATGTTTTGAAGTTGAATGATTGAATATATGTTTTAAATATGCATGCTTTATTTATTTGATGTGCCATAAATTTAAATGTTATGCATTCTTAGAAATCAAGAATGATGATGCATGATATACTTAAATTGTGCCATGAATAAATATTTAATTATGTACATGTTGCATCGATGGCTTAATCCGATATTGTGTGTTTTATCACTAAGAAAAGATTAAATAATGATTCAATCCACGTACCGGCGCGATGAGGGACTGCATAGTGTCATCGCGTGTGTTCCACCCCCCAACCCGGCTTGTCAGTTTACCGTTGATGATTTTGAATTGGGTTTCCAAGAGTGATCGCACTTCATAGATATTGGGGTTTGAGTTTCCAAGAGTGATTCTCTCTCCCAACGATGTGGAACACAGAGATTAAACTCTTTCGGTCCGAATGTCAACCATAAACAAGAAATTGTTTGAATCGCCTAATGTACAAAAGTTTTTGATATGCTTGGTTTGTTTGAATTGAAAATAATGATATAGATGTTTAGAAAGATCTACTGGGCTATGTGCTCACCCTTCCTTCTATTTTTAGGTAATTGATTTACATGAAGACCATGAATACTAGTTAGGTTCTTTTTATTTAAAAAGTTTCTAATTTCTATGTAAAGGCATGTTGCCCAAGTTTTGAATCTTTCACTGTAATAGTTTTTCTTCAAGATCAAATTATGTACTCAATTTTATTTAATTAATTGAATAATAAATTTCAGTTATTTCTTATATTATTTCCTTATTAAGTTCTTAAATTTAAATTATGTACTGTCAAATAAAGTTAAGGCATGAAATAATTGAAATAGAAAGTGATGCAGGTTGTGTACTTGTAAATGTAACACCAGCCGAACTCGTCGTTTCGTTTAGTTCACTGTCAAGAGAATGGTAGTTATGTCCAATGCTTAAAGATGCGGGGGTTGGGGTGTTACATAGAAGCTTTTCACTGTTGAATTGCTCAGCTAGAAGGGAGTTGTGAGGTTTATGTACCTATGTTCTTTGCAAAAACACTAATCTCTTTAGGATCTTGCTATTATCACATTCTTGACCATCTAAAGAAGAATAAAACACAAAAGAGCTATGTTTTAGCTTCATTACTCTCTTCGAACTGACCAAACATTCAACATTCCTCATAGAAAAACGAGCGATAGCCTATTTAGAATAGATAATTTTCTTTGTTATGGGTTTTTAAGGGCCGATGCCCCGTTTAAGATGAATTATAATACCTAAAGAGACTGTCTACCTCATTTAAATACTCGAGGCAATTCGGGACCCTTGTTTCATGAGAAAAAACATTACTTTTGGCTTTCAAATGAGTTCCATTGCATTCTTAGCTAGCTTGGTAGACTTAAAAATGAATGTAGTCCATATTTTTCCTTCTTTATAACCTTGATAATGAAAAAAATAGCTTGCTTTTCTTGTCTTTTCGCATATAGAAGCGGCTAATATTGTTTTGCTGGAAAGAGTTTTTAAAGCTCACTTCCTTACTTGTTTTCAAGAGCATTCTGTCCTAAGCGATTTTAAGCTCGTTTAGATGCCAAACTAGCTTTGAGTCCCTAATTGCTCGAAAGAAGAATCAGCTTAAAACTAAAATTCACTTTCCATACATTTCCTACATGCTCGATACTTGTAGAATTTAAAATAGCTTTTGTTGGTCTCATTGCACTCTAACAATTTGTAAAATAATTTAACATGTCTGTTTTTGCTTCCCTCTTATAAAAAATGAGCCAATTGCTCACTAGAAATAGATTTTTTTCTGCTTAAGAAACTTTTCATTGTTGAATTGCTTAGTTAGAAGGGAGTAGTGAGCTTTACGTACCTAAGTTCTTTGGAAAAACACTAATCTCTGCAGGATCTGGCATATTATCGCATTTTGTATCATCTAAGCAAAAATAAAACTCAGAAGAGCTATTGTTAGATTCATTACTCTCTTAGAAATGACTAAACCATTTTAAGAAATCATATTTTGACATTCCTCTGTAGAAAAATAAGCGGTAGCCTAGTTGGAATAGATTTTTTCTTTGTTATTGGTTTTTAATGGTCAACGCCCCATTTAGGATGAACTATAATACCTAAAGAGACTGTCTATCTAATTTGAATAATTGAGCTAGTTTGGGACCCTTGTTTCTCTTATAAAAGCGTTGCCTTTGGATTTTACATTCTTAGCTAGGTTGGTAGCCTTAAAATTAATGTAGCCCTTGTTACCCTCTTTGTAACCTTGAAAATGTAAAAACAACTTGTTTTTCTTGCCTTTTGGAGTAGAGAGAAGGGGCTAATATGTCATTTAGACGAACGTTTTTGCTTGAAAGAGTTTTTAAAGCTCACTTCCTCACTTCATTTCAATAACATTCCTTCCTAAGGGATCTTAAGCTCGTTTAGATGCCAAAGCACCTTTGTGTCCCTAATTGCTCGAAGTAAGAATCAATCTAAAGAAAATCTTCACTTTTCATACCTTCTCTACATGCTTGGTACTCATAAAATTCAAAATAGCTTTTGTTGGTCTCCTTGCCCTCTAACAATTTGTAAAATCATTTAACAAGTTTATTTTTGCTTTCTTCTAATAGAAACTAAATTTTCTTCACCTAAAACAAATGTAGCCCGTGTTTAGATGCCAAAACACCTTTGTGTCCCTAATTTCTCAAAGGAAGAATCAGTTTAAAGATAAACTTCACTTTCTATACCTTCACTACACGCTTAGTACTCATAGAATTCAAAATAGCTTTTTTAGCCTCCATGAACTCTAACAATTTTTAAAATAATTTAACATTTTATTTTTGCTTTCCTCTTATAGAAAATGAGCCAATTGCTCATATGAAACTGATTTCTTTGCTTAAGAAACTTTTTATTGTTGAATTGCTTAGTTAGAAGGGAGTAGTGAGGTTTCCATACCTAAGTTCTTTGCAAAAATGGTAATTTCCTCAGGATCGCAAATGTTATCGTATTTTTAACCATCTAATTAGAAATAAAACTCAAAAGTGCTAGTGTTAGCATCATTACTCTCTTAAAAATGACCAAACCATTTTAAGAAATCATATTCAACATTCCTCCATAGAAAAATGAGTGAAAGATGATTTAAAAAATATTACTTTCTTTGTTATGGGTTTTTAATGGTCAACGTCCCGTTTAGGATGAATTATAATACCTAAAGAGACTGTCTACGTCATTTAAATCCTCCAGGCAAATTGGGACCCTTTTTTCTTGAGAAAAGCGTTGCTTTTGGCTTTCAAATGAGCTCCATCAAATTTTAAGCCAGCTAGGTAGCCTTAAAAATGAATGTAGTCCGTGTTTCCCCCTCTATAACCATGAAAAAGAAAAAAAAACAACTTGTTTTTATTGTCTTTTGGGGTAGTGAAGAGGCTAATATCTCATTTAAACTAATGTTTTGCTTGAAAGAGTTTCTAAAGCTCACTTCCTCCCTTCATTTCAATAGCATTCCTTCCTAAGTTATCTTAAGCACGTTTAGATGCCAAAGCAGCTTTGTGTCCCTGATTGCTAAAAGGAAGAATTAGTTTAAAGATAGACTTCACTTTCCATACCTTCTTGACAGGATTGGTACTCATAGAATTCAAAATAACTTTTTCTTGTTTCCTTGCTCTCTAACAATTTGTAAAATAATTTAACATGTTTATTTTTGCTTTCCTCTTATAGAAAATGATCCAATTGCTTAATAGAAACTGATTTTCTCCACGTAAGAAACTTGTTGCTGTAGATTTGCTCAGTTAAAAGGGAGTAGTGATCTTTACAAATCTAAGTTCTTTGGAAAAATGTTAATCTCTTTAAAATCTTGCATATTATTGCACTCTTAAGCATAAAACTCAAAAGAGCTATTGTTAGCTTCATAACTCTCTTAGAAATGACTGAACTATTTTAGGAAATGATATCAACGTTTTTTTGTAAAAGAACAAGTGATAGCCTATTTAGAATAAATTCTTTCTTTGTTATAGGTTTCTAACGGTCAACACGTCATTTAGAATGAATTAATACCTAAAGAAACTGTTTACCTCATTTAAATATTCGAGGCATTCAGGACCCTTTTTTCTTGAAAAAAACATTACTTTTGGCTTTCAAAGCAGCTCCATTGCATTCTTAGCTTAGGTAACCTTAAAAATGAATGTTGGCCTTATTTTCCTCTTTATAACTTTAAAAAAGGAAATACAACTTGCTTTTCTTGTCTTTTGGAGCAGAGAAGGGGCTAATATGTCATTTAGACTAATGTCTTTTGCATGAAAGAGTTTTTAAGTCCTCACTTCGTTTTAATAGCATTCCTTCCTAAGCGATCTTAAGCTCGTTTAGATTCCAACACAGCTTTGTGTCCCTAATTTGCTCAAAGGAAGAATCAGTGTAAAGATAAACTTCACTTTGCATACCTTCTCTACACGCTCGGTACTCATACAATTTGTAAAATAATTTAACATGTCTATTTTTCCTTTCTTCTTATAGAAAATGAGTAAATTGCTCACTTGAAACTGATTTTTTCTGCTTAAGAAACTTTTCACTGTTGAATTACTCAATTAGAAAGGAATAGTGAGCTTTATGTGCCTTAGTTCTATGCAAAAACAGTAATCTGTTCGCGATCTTGCACATTATTGCATTCTTAAGCATCAAAGTAACAATAAAACTCGAAAGAGCTATTGCTAGCTTCATTACACTCTTAGAAATGATCTAATTGTTTTAAGATATTATTTTCAATGTTCTTCCGTAGAAAAAAATGGGAAATAGCTGGTTTAGAAAAGATTTATTTCTATCTTATGGGTTTTTTATGGTCAACGCCTCGTTTAGGATGAATTATAATGCCTAACGAGACTTTCTACCCCATTTAAATATTCGAGGCAGTTTAAGCCCTTGTTCCTTGAGAAATACTTTTGGCTTTCAACTAAGCTTCATTGCAATCTAAGCTAGCTAGGTAGCCTTTAAAACGAATGTAGTCCATGTTTTCCTCTCTATAACCTTGAAAAGGAAAAAACAACTTGCTTTTATTATCCTTTGGAGTAGTGAAGGGCCAATATTTAGACTAATGTTTTTTGCTTGAAAGAGTTTTAAAGCTCACTTCCTCACTTCGTTTGAATAGCATTCCTTCTTAAGTGATCTTAAGCATGTTAGATGCCAAAGCAGCTTTGTGTCCTTGATTACTCAAAGGAAGAATTAGTTTAAAGATAAGCTTCACTTTCCATACTTTCTCTACATGCTCGATACTCGTGGAATTTAAAATAACTATTGTTTGTCTCATTGCACTCCAACAATTTGTAAAATAATTTAAGATGCTTATTTCTGCGTTCATCTCATAGAAAATGAACCAATTGCTCACTAGAAACTGATTTTCTCTAGGCAAGAAACTTTTCACTATTGAATTGGTCAGTTAGAAGGAAGTAGTGAGCTTTACGCACCTAAGTTCTTTCCAAAAATGCTAATCTCTTAAGGATCTTGCATATTATCGCATTTTAACCGTCTAAATAAAAATAAAACTCAAAGGAGTTATTGTTAGCTTTAGTGCTCTCTTAGAAATGACCAAACCATTTACAGAAATCATATTTTGACGTTCCTGAATAGAAAAATGAGCGATAGGCTATTTAGGATAGATTTCTTTCTTTGTTATGGGTTTTTAATTGTCAACGCCCCGTTTACGGTGAATTAGAATGCCTAAAGAGACTATCTACCTCATTTAAATACTCGAGGCTAATTGGGACCCTTGTTTCTTGAGAAAAGCGTTACTTTTGGCTTTCAAATGATTTCCATCGCATTGTTAGCCAGCTAGGTAGCCTTAAAAATGAATGTAGTCCCCATGTTTCCCCCTTTATAACTTTGATGAAGAAAAAACAACTTGCTTTTTTATTTTCTTTTGGAGTAGTGAAGGGGCTAATGTCTCATTTAGACTAATGATTTTTTTGCTTTAAAGAGTTTTTAAAGCTCACGTCCGTACTTCATTTCAATAACATTCCTTCCTAAGAGATCTTAAGCACGTTTAGATGCAAAAATAGGTATGTCCCTAATTGCTGGAAGGAAGAATTAGCCTAAAGATAAACTTAACTTTTCATACCTTTTCTACACGTTCGGTACTCGTACAATTCAAAATAACTTTTGTTGATTTCCTTGCACTCTAGCAATTTGTAAAATAATTTAACATGTCTATTTTTGCTTTCCTCTTATAAAAAATGATCCAATTGCTCATTAAAAATTGTTTTTCTTCGTGTAAGAAACTTTTTACCATTGAATTGTTTAGTTAGAAGGGAGTTGTTAGCTTTACGTACCTAAGTTCTATACAAAAATGCTAAACTCTTCAAGATCTTGCATATTGTCGCATTTTTAACCATCCAAGTAAAAATAAAACTCAAAAGAAGCTATTGTTAGCTTCATCCCTCTCTTAGAAATGACCAAATCATTTAAGAAACCCTATTCAACGTTCCTCCTTAGAAAAACGAGCGATAGCCCATTTAGAATAAAACTTTCTTTGTTGTGGGGTTTTTAATTGTCAGTGCCCTATTTAGGATGAATTATAATACCTAAAGAGACTGTCTACCTCATTTAAAAAACTCGAGTCAATTCGAGACCCTTGATTCTTTGGAAAAACATTACGTTTGGCTTTCAAATGAGCTCCATCGCATTCTTAGCTAGCTAGGTAACCTTAAATACAAATGTAGCCCTTATTTCCTTCTCTAATCTCTTCAGGATCTTGCATATTATCACATTCTATGTAAAAACGCTAATCTCTTCGGGATGTTGCATATTATCGCATTCTTCACCATCTAAGTAAAAATAAAACTCAAAAAAACTATTGTTACCTTCATTACTCTCTTAGAAATGACCAAACGGCTTTAAGAAATCATATTCTGACGTTCCTCCGTTGAAAAACGAGCGATAGCCTAATTGAAATAGATTTCCTTTTTTGTTATGGGTTTTTTAATGGTTAACACCCCATTTATGATGAACTATAATACCTAAAGCAGCTGTCTACCTAATTCAAATACTCCAGAAAGTTTTGGACCCTTGTTTCTCTCATAAAAGCGTTACTTTTGGCTTGTAAATGAGCTCCATCGCTTTCTTAGCTAGGTATGTAGCCTTAAAATGAATGTAGCCCTTGTTACCCTCTTTATAGCCTTGAAAAAGAAAAAAACAACTTTTTTTTCTTGTCTTTTGGAGTAAAGAGAAAGGGCTAATACATCATTTAGACTAATGTTTCTGCTTGAAAGAGTCTTTACTTCCTCACTTTGTTTTAATAACATTCCTTCCAAAGCAATCTTAAACTTTTTTAGATGCCAAAACACCTTCGTGTCACTAATTGCTCGAAGGAAGAATCAGTTTAAAGATAAACTTCACTTTCCATACCTTCTCTACACGATCCGTACTCGTAAAATTCAAGATAGCTTTTATTGGTCTCCTTGCTATCTAACAATTTGTAAAATCATTTAACAAGTTTATTTTTTTCTTTCTATTTATAGAAACTGAGCCAATTGCCCACTAGAAACTAATTTTCTTCACCTAAGAAATTTTTCACTGTTGAATTGCTCAGTTAGAAGGGAATAGTAAGCTTTACATACCGAAGTTCTTTGCAAAAAAGCTAATTTCCTGAGGACCTTGCATATTATCGCATTCTTAACCATATAAGTAAAAATAAAACTCAAAAGAGCTATTTTTAGCTTCATTACTCTCTTAGACATGACCAAACCATTTTAAGAAATCATATTCAACGGTCCTTAGTAGAGAAAAGAGCGATAGCCTATTTAGAATAGATTTTTTTCTTTGTTATTGGTTTTTAATGGTCAACGCCCCATTTAGGACGAATTATAATCCCTAAAGAGACTGCCTACCTCATTTAAATACTCGAGGCAATTTGGGACCCTTGTTTCTTGAGAAAAGCATTGTTTTTGGCCTTTAAATGAGCTCCCTCGCATTCTTTACCAGCTAGGTAGCCTTAAAAACAAATGAGCCTTGAAAACAAATGTAGCCCTTGTTTAGATGCTAAAACACCTTTGTGTAACACCCCAACCCCCGTATCTTTAAGCATTGGACATGACCACCATTCTCTTGACAGTGGACTAAACCAAATGGCGAGTCGGGCCGGTGTTACATTTACAAGTACACAACTTGCGTCACTTTCTATTTCAATTATTTCATGCCTTAACTTTATTTGACAATACATAATTTAAATTTAAGAAATTGATAAAGCAATAATCTAAGAAATAACTAAAATTCATAAACTCAATTAATTAAATAAAATTGAGTACATAATTTGATCTTGAAGAAAAATATTACAACGAAAGATTCAAAACTTGGGCAACATGCCCTTACATAGAAATTAGGAACTTTTTAAATAAAAAGAACCTAACTAATATTCATGGTCTTCATGTAATTCAATTACCTGAAAAATAGAACGAAGGGTGAGCACATAGCCTAGTGGATCTTTCTAAACATCTAAATCATTATTTCAATTCAAACAAACCAAGCATATCAAAAAATTTTGTACATTAGGCGATTCAAATAATTTCTTGTTTATGGTTGACATTCGGACTGAAAGAGTTTAATCTCTGTGTTTCACATCGTTCGGAGAGAGAATCACTCTTGGAAACTCAAACCCCAATATCTATGAAGTGGGATCACTCTTGGAAACCCAGTTCAAAATCATCAATGGTAAACATGCAAGGCGGGTCAAGGTGTGGAACACATACGATGACACTATGTAGTCCATTATCACGCAAGTACGTGGATTGAATCATTATTTAATCTTTTCTTAGTGATAAAACACACAATATCGGATTAAACCATCGATGCAACATTTACAAAACATGAATCATTAAATATTTATTCATGGCACAATTCATGTATAACATGCATCAATATTCTTAATTTCTAAACATGCATAACATGTATATTCATGGCACATCGAATAAATAAAGCATGCATATTAAAACATGTATTTGATCAATCATCTTCGAAACATCATCACACATGCAAGACTTATTCAAATTAAAATAAAGAAGTAGAAGTTAGAAGTCACTTCTACCTTAAATACGTCTCTTCGGTACACCTCTGAAATCCAACAGAGTTCCATTACTTCAAAGCTTCCAAACACTGAAGAACTCTCAAGAACACTCAAGAACAGTTCAAGATTACTCAAGAACTAAGGGGTTTGCCAAGAAGAAGGCTAGAGAGAATCAACAGGGACTAGTATGCTCTTGATTTGGGATGAACATAATGAGAGCATTAGGGGTCCTTTATATAGAGTTCAAAATAGTGTAGAATGGTAAGTTTTTGGTGTTCTCCTTGTAGGAAACTTGCTAATTATTCAAATTTCCGTGCCCCCCAAGTATAGAAAAATAGCAAGTGCATTGGAATAATTTTTTTTGGAATTTAAAAACATTTTTTTCATATTTTTTGGAATTTTTTTTAATTTAATCAAATTTTTTTTCGAATTTTCTTGGTTATAATTCAGAGCATTAAAACTGAGTTGTTGATAATCCTCGATCGGATCACTCAGATCGCAATCAAGATTAACGAACACATTGTGGGTCGTCGGATCGTCTTCGAATGCATCAACGCATTTGATCTGATCTGGGCTGTTGGATTTCCTCGAACGTAGCACGATCATCAAAGCGACTAAGATCTTCACCGTCGGATGAGCCTCAAGCGCAACACCGTTCGCGATCGACCGAAAATGAATCAAATTCGAGCCATCCGATCGTCCTCGAGTGCAGCACCGTTCGCGATTAACAAAACGCCTTGATCTTTACCGTTGGATGGACCTCAAGCGGAGCATCAGATGATCATCAGATCGCCAACACGAATCCTCATCTTTAGATTGTCATCGATTGATGTTAGTTGCATAGCAAAGTAACATTAGAATAGGCAAAATGATGCATTTTATAGGAAATAAGAGAGAATAGAAGTAAAGAATTGCATAATTAGCAATAGTTGCATGTAGTTAGGAATTTACAGTGTTTAATGACTTTTAAGCCTTGTTTTCTATAGTTTTGATATTCTTCTATAAGAAAATAATATCTGGGAAAGGAATTGCATGTATTGCATGATATAGGTTGAAGCACACAAAAGAATGCATCACAAGAAGACAAATAATAGATGGAATCAAAAGCAAATACCAGAAGACCGTGGTCCAAGAACTGAAGACCGCAGTAACAACAAAAGGACAGAACCATCATATATTGCACTGGTGACCGCGGTCCATAAACTGGAGACTACGGTCACCAGAATGTAATTGGCACAGAGATAGCATAGACCGCGGTGGACAAAATGTGAGAATTCCTGGGTTTTGATATCAAATTCATGGACCACGGTCACTAACTGCGGTAACTCGATTGTCTAGCGAGATTTTCATATTTTTTTGGGTTTTTTAGTGCAGGACTATAAATAAAAAAGGGTAATTAGAGTCCGAGAGACCGAAGATGGAAGAAAAATCATTGTGACGACTATTAGGGCATGAAAGACTAGATTTTTATTGAGAATTGAAGATTGTTAAAGAGATTTAAGCATGTATTGCTTCTTTGAATTTAATTTGATGATTTCCTTTGAATTCATGTCTAGTTAATCAGTTTTATTGTCTGGGATATGATGTTCAAAGCATTGTTTATAATATCTAATTGCAGTTGTTGAGTTATAGATTCAATTCCTTATTGTGTGGACTTAAAGCCTTATGTATACTGGCCATAGATGTATTGAACTTAATACTTTGATCTATCTCGGGAGAGAAGCCTAAAGGGTGGATATCACAATTTGGACTTAGACCAGTTGATTAATCGGGAGATTGTTGACCAATCTAGGGAGTTGCACAGGGATTGTTGAACTAAACACATAGATTGTTAAGTGAACGCCTTGGAAGAGGGTTTGACAAAACAAATCTAGTGAGTGTTGAAATACCTTGGGAAAGGATTTCAACCATTAATGCTACAGCTCATAGATAGCTAATTCATAACTACAACAAAGATTTACAAACTAAGCAGCGGCATTCACTATCTTAGACATGTTTATCTATTGAATTCTTAACATTAACAATTATCTTTGTTTAGCACAGTTTCTAGAGTTAAAAAATTAATTCAATCACATCCAATTTAGTCTTGATAAAACTGTGATCAATAGTAAACTAGGTATTAGAAAGCAAAAGAAACCCTTTTTCCCTGAAGACAATACCCGGTCTTCCCGGTTATTACTACTGCGATCCCGTACACTTGTGGGGTTGCAAATAAGTTTTTGGCACCATTGCCGGAGAAAAATGGTGTTAGTGTTTTTAAAAGCAGTTGAATTTGGTTTGGTTTTAGTCAAGACGATATCTTATTTTATTATTACTTATTAACTGAATTATCTTATCATTAGTAAAGAATACATTGAATACACTTGATCTATTGCGTTTTTGTGTTTCAAGCCTGTACGAGTAGACGTCCTCATGACCACCACGATTCAGATTTGCTGAAAATAATAAGTCAGATTCGGTTGGAGCTCAAGAACGTGCATCAAACATGGCTGAAAGCGGTAGTTCGAGTGTTGGTAATAATGGAAAGGCACCATTACGGGACTTCTTCAAGCCTGTTTTAAACAACAACTACTCGGGCATAGCAAAGACTCCCATTAATGCAAACACTTTTGAGTTGAAACTGTCCTTGATCACTATGGTGCAGCAGCAACAGCTTGGAGGCTCAGCTGTGGAAGATCCAATGGTACATCTAAACTCCTTCATGGAGATATGCGATACTATAAAAATCCATGGAGTAACTGAAGATCAGCTTAGGCGGAGACTGTTTCCCTTTCCTTTAAGGGATAAAGCAAAAAGCTGGCTGCAAACCTTGCTTCCATGAAGTATCACAACTTAGGAAGAAATGGGCCAAAAGTTTCTACAGAAGTGTTTCACGCCAACCAAAGTGCATCAGCTGCGAGGGGAGATTAGCTCTTTTAAACAATCTGAGTTTGAGTCTTTATATGAAGCTTGGGAGAGATTTAAAAGGCATTGCCTACAACATGGTTATCTACCTTGGCTTCAAATTCAGATGTTTTATAGTGGACTTACACCGCCCACAAGAGTTTTGGTAGATTCAGCAGTTGGAGGATCTTTGATGGAGAAATCAACCACAGAGGCAACTCAACTGATTGAGGACATGGCAGCTAACGCTTGTGGACATGGTACAGAAAGAAGTACAGCTAAGAGAGTGGGAATTCATGAAGATGACGAGATCAGTGCCTTCCATGCCCAAATTGCAGCAATGATCCATCGGTTGAATTTGGTGGAAGAAAAGAATAGTGGAGCACAACTTCAACAACATCAACAAGTGCATTCCATTGTTGCAGTAAACAAGTCATCCTATAATGGAGAAGCTTCAGTTGAACAAATGAATGCAATGAACAGATTCAACGGGTATCAAGCACCAGCTGGGGGATATAATGTCCCAAAAGTATTACCATTTGGGTGTGAGAAACCATGAGAATTTCTCATATGCAAATAACAGAAATGCTCAAATGACTCTAGGTTTTGTCAATCAACAGCCTTTGCAAGATAAAAAGTCGTCTTTGGAGGATAAACTTGATGAAATGATGAGTATGCACTCAAGATTCTTCAAGGAGTTGACTGGCAGGGTTGATAAAAATGACACAAGAGTTTCTGGAATTAAACTTCAGGTTGGAAACATTAATGCTACTGGTAAAAATTTGGAAACACAAGTGGGGCAATTGACACAAATAGTGTCAAACTAGCAGCAGAGCTCTTTTCCAAGTGATACTCAAGTAAATCCAAAGGAGAGCTACAAGGTGGTCACTACAAGGAGCGGCAAAGAGGTAGTAGGTCCTCCAAATCCAAATATACTACCTCATGAACCTGAGGGAGCTGTTAGCAATGAGAAGGATGTGCCAAAGTCATCCATAAGCCAATGTGAAGAACCAACATCATTAAAAGGGAAGGCCAAAGAAAAAACAAATCAAGATAGCAGAATTTCTGAAACTCCACCCTTACCTTTTTTTCAAAGGTTTTAGAAAAAGAAGATGGATGAACAGTTTCCTAAATTTTTGGAGATGTTTAAGAAAATCCATAAAAACATTCCATTTGCTGAAGCTTTACAACAAATGCCCAATTATGCAAAGTTTATGAAGGAGATCATGTCCAAGAAAAGGAAGCTGGAGGATTTTGAAACAGTCAAGCTCACTGAAGAATGCAGTGCAATCCTATAAAAGAAGCTTCCTCAAAAGTTGAAAGATCTAGGTAGCTTTACTATACCTTGCAATATTAGGTCCAAAATTTTTGAGAAGGTATTATGTCATCTCGAAGCAAGCATAAATCGGATGCCTTTGGCGATATGTAAAAAGCTGGGAATGACAAAAATCAAGCCAATAACCATCACTCTTCAACTAGCTGATAGATCTTTAACATATCCAGAAGGAGTGGTTGAGGATGTGTTGGTTAAGGTAGATAAGTTCATATTTTTAGTGGATTTTGTGGTTTTAGACATGGAGGAAGATTGTGAAATACCACTTATCCTTGGAAGACCGTTTATAGCTACCAGGCATGCTCTCATTGATGTACACAAAGGAGAGTTAACTTTAAGAGTTAATGATGCGAAGGTGATCTTTAATCTGTACAAGGCAATGCAATATCCTAGTGACCTACATGAATGCAACAAGGTGGAGATCTTATACTCTTGCATTGGTAAGGTAGTGGAGGTACTAAGCTCACAAGATGAGTTGGTGGGAAGCATCTCTCATTCATTGACATTTCCTGAAGTTATAACAGAAGAAGAGCAGCTTGTGGTGCTAGCCTTAGAAGCAAGCGCACTAGAATTCCACAGTAAAGAGGAACAATTGCCTGAAAATCAGTCATCTGAAAGTGTTCAAGAGCCTCCTAAGGAAGTGGAGTTGAAACAGATACCAGAGCATTTAAAATATGCATTTTTGGATGAAAACAAATCACTTCCAGTTATTATCTCCTCCTCACTTGCACCTATTCAAGAAAGAAAGTTGCTGAAGGTGTTATAGGAGCATAAATCTGCATTAGGATAGACTATTGAAGATATCAAAGGGATAAGTCCAGCCATCTGCATACATAAAATCTCAATGGAGGACTCACACAAACCAATGGTGGAACATCAGCGAAGGCTCAATCCTATTATGAAAGAAGTGGTGAAGAAAGAGGTTATGAAGTGGCTAAAAGCTGGAATCATCTATGCTATATTAGATTCACCATGGGTTAGCCTTATTCATGTTGTGCCTAAGAAAGGGGGAATGACTGTGATTACAAACGAAAAAGGAGAGTCCATAGCTTCAAGAACAACAACAGGATGGCGTGTTTGCATAGATTATCGGAAGCTGAACAAGGCAACTCGTAAGGATCATTTGCCTTTACCTTTTGTGGATCAAATCCTGGATCGTATTACTGGATATGATTTCTACTGTTTCTTGGATGGATATTCTGGATATAATCAAATAGTCATTGCACCAGAAGATCAAGAAAATACTACTTTCACTTGTCCATATAACACTTATGCATTTAAGAGAATGCCATTCGGCCTATGCAATGCACCAGCAACATTCTAGCGATGCATGATGGCAATATTTGCTGATATGATTGAAGACATCATGAAGGTATTTATGGACGACTTCTTAGTGTATGGTGAGACATTTGAACAATGTCTCAACAACCTGAAGCGAGTTCTCTCCCAGTGCGAAGAAAAGAATCTAGTCTTAAATTGGGAGAAATGTCACTTCATGGTTCGGGAATGCATTGTATTGGGCCATAGAGTTTCTGTTAATGGCTTAAAAGTTGATAAAGCAAAAATTCAAGCCATAGAGAATTTGTCACCACCAACAACAGTGCATGAGGTGCGGAGTTTCTTGGGGCACACAGGATTTTATAGAAGATTTATCAAGAACGTCTCTCACATAACTTGTCCTCTATTCCAATTGTTGGAAAAGGAGGCTGAATTTCTCTTTACAGCTGAGTGTGTTGATGCTTTTAACACACTTAAGAAAGCCTTGACAACTACTCCAATAATGTCAACACCAGTTTGGGGGGAACCATTCGAAATCATGTGTGATGCTAGTGATTATGCAGTAGGAGCAGTTTTGGGATACAGGCGTGATAGAATGTTCAAAGCCATTTATTATGCAAGCAAAACATTAGACGATGCTCAAAAGAACTATACAACCACTTAAAAAGAGTTGCTAGTTATTGTTTTTGCTTGTGACAAGTTCAGATCATACATTGTAGGCTCACATGTCAAAGTTTTCACTGATCATACAAAAATCAGACAGTTGTTTGCTAAGAAGGATGCTAAACCAAGATTAATAAGGTGGATCTTGTTGTTGCAGGAATTTGATATTGAAGTAATAGACAAAAAGGGTACACAAAATGTTGTGGCTGACCACTTGTCTCGCCTGCCAAATGAAGCAAATCCTGATTCAAATGGGATAGTGGAGGTCTTCCCGAATGAGCGTCTCTTTGCAGTAAATGACAACCTTCCGTGGTACGCAGATTTTGCTAACTACAAAGCCACAGGCGTAACACCACCAGATCTATCTCAGAACCGGCTAAAACATTTTATACATGAAAGTAAGTTTTATCTTTGGGATGATCCTTTTCTTTACCGGAGGTGTGCTAATAAGGTGATTCGTCGTTGCATTCCTGAGTCTGAAATTAATAAAGTTCTTCATGATTGCTATGCTTCATCTTATAGTGGTCACTATAGCCATCAAAGAACAGCTAGACGTGTCCTTGAGAGTGGGTTTTATTGGCCAAGCATGTTAAAAGATGCCTATCAGTTTCTCAAGACTTGTGAGGCATGTTAGAAGCAAGGAAACATTTCCAGGAAGAATGAAATGCCTCTTACATCATTTGTAGAAGTGGAATTGTTTGATATGTGGGGTATTGACTTTACGGGGCCATTTCCACCATCAGTTGGCAAGCAATACATCCTGTTAGCGGTTGATTATGTCTCTAAGTGGGTGGAGGTTGTGGCCACAACAAAGAATGATGCACGAAAGGTCCTTAAGTTCCTTACAAGAAATATCTTCTCCCGTTTTGGTACTCCTAGAGCCATTGTGAGTGATGAAGGAACACATTTTTGCAATAAAGTCTTCAACAACCTTCTCGCTAAGTATGGCGTGAGACACAAGGTTGCCCTACCTTATCATCCTCAAACTAACGAGCAAGTTAAAGTGTCTAACTGGAAAATCAAGTCAATATTGCAGAAAACGGTTGGTACAAACTGTAAGGACTGGGCATTAAAGTTAGATGATGCACTGTGGGCCTGTAGAACAGCATTTAATACAACCATTGGTATGTCTCCTTATCAATTATTGTATGGGAAATCTTGTTACTTGCCTTGCGAGTTAGAACATAGAGCTTATTGGGCGATTAAGAAGTTAAATTTCGATGAAAAGGCTTGTGGTGAGAACCGGTTGTTGCAGCTCGTAGAACTTGAAGAGTTTCAAAGAGAAGCATTTGAGAACAATATCATCTACAGAGAGTCCATAAAGAAATGGCATGATCAAGTCATAGAGAAAAAAGAGTTCAAACCTGTGCAGCAAGTGCTTCTTTTCAATTCCAGACTCCGTTTGTTTTCGGGTAAGCTTAAATCTCGATGGTCGGGACCGTTTTTAGTGACTCAAGTCTTCCCGTGTGGAGCAGTAGAGGTGCAGAGCCTGGTTGATGGTCACAAGTTCAAGGTGAATGGTCAAAGACTGAAGATTTTCTACAGTGGTCTAAAATAGATGGTGGAAACGGTTCTCCTGAACAATTAAAGCAGCGTATCTTCGTCGAGCTAACGACGTTAAACTTAGCGCTGAGTGGGAGGCAACCCACTATAGGAGTTTACATGATCATATTTTTGAGTTAGTTTGTTAGATTTCAGGGAGAAATTGTGTTTATGCACTTACAATTGACTAAAAAGGGTCCATAAAACTGTAGACCGCGGTCCATGATCTGAAGACCTCGGTCCACAGGCAGAATACACAAGTTACATTTTGTAGACCGCAGTCTTCACTCTAAAGACCGCGGTCCACAGAATGATTGGTTTTGTGATGAAACACAAGGACCGCGGTCACCAGTGTATGCATTTCCACTAACCGCGGTCCACAGAACATGCATCTGAAAATCACTCTGAAGACCGCGGTCCTCACTCATAGTGAAAAATTGTAGACCGCAGTCACCAGTTCGTTGTGTCCATTTTACACATGAAATAGGCACATGGACCGTGGTCCATAAAGCAAGACCGCGGTCCATGCATCCTTTATAACAAAGATTGCGGTCATTTCTTGCATTTTTGTGTTGAAAATCCAATTTTGTTTGTGGCTTTCGAGATTCTTCTTCAAGATTTCAAGCTTTTCACCCTCTTTTAGTTAAAATGTAAGTGATTTTCTTTGATTTCTCATTAGTTTCTTGCATTTGTTTTAGAGTTTAGATGATTTAAGTATGTTTTGTGTGTTATCTTATGTTTTCATGGTGATTTTGTTCAATAACTCATATTGTTCATCTTTTGACTGTGAAAATGCTACTTATTTGATTCATTTGTGCACTAAGATTTGCTCA
The DNA here is from genome assembly GCA_030144865.1 of Tinospora cordifolia. Classification (NCBI taxonomy): domain Eukaryota; kingdom Viridiplantae; phylum Streptophyta; class Magnoliopsida; order Ranunculales; family Menispermaceae; genus Tinospora; species Tinospora cordifolia. The sequence goes on from JAJIYU010002306.1 coordinate 23,131, forward strand.
TATCCATGTTCATGAGTAATTTAAGGCTTTAGATGTGTTGTTTCATGAAATGAGGTGTCTTTTCATCAGATTTTGTATGTCATTCACCATCACAAGCAATTCTAGATTCAATGTTTCATGTGTATTGAATGAACTTGATGCTATAACACTTAGACAATGCATTAGAACTATATGTTGAGTCTTTTTCATTGAATGGTTGATGTTTATTATATATGAATCTTGTTTTTTTCTTTGCTTTTAATCTCTGTGTTTACAGGCCTCCAAGAATGAAAATGCCTGCTTCTAAAGGGAAGCAACAAGCACCTCCTCCTCCACCCTCTGATAGGAATTGATTCAGAAGAGCAAATGCTAAACAGAGATTCAATATCATCCGTTCCAACAGACATTTGATTCCTGAGAGAGGAATCATGCTGATGAATGAGGAGTGTGCATTGGGCATCGATACTGTTATAGCTGCTAGAAATTGGGTAAAGTTGATTCAAGCACCTGGCAACATAGTGGTTTCAATAGTGCAAGAATTCTATGCCAATGCCCCTGATAGAGAAGGCACATCTTTTTGGGTATGGCGCAAATGGGTGCCATTCAATGCCGCGGCGATTAATGAGGTCTACAGTCTTCTCGCGGACTCTCCAGATGACTACTATACTTTTCTACAAAAATTTGATCCGAATGAGGTTCTTCGGACACTATGCATTAACGGGGCGTCATGGATTTGCTACAACAACAAGCCCGTCAATCTCATGAAGACTATTTAAGACAGAGGCAAAGGTTTGTCTATACTTAGCTTGTGCAAATCTACTTCCTTCATTAGCCATTAATAGAGTGATAGTGGAGAGAGCAGTGTTAGTTTACTGCATCATGAAGGGACTTTCAATTAATATTGGGGCACTCATCTCTAGTTCTATCAGATCTGCTATAGATAGAACTAATGCCAGTCTGCCACACCCTACTCTAATTACTGAATTATGCAGATGAGCAAGGGTCATTTGGGACAAGTTAGAGCCTTTATTGAAGATGAAGGATCATATTGCGGTGAAAATGCTCACATCATCAGCTTCCAAGAAACGTAGAGCCTCTACTAAGTCTCCTCCACCAACTACTGCTCTTGCTTCCGCTCCTACATGCCCCGCGGATGCCCCTCAGTCTTCTTCAGCCATGGCTGCATCTCTGTTTGCTACAGATCACACTATGATGCACTGGATGGCATACATGACCGAGTGGATGCACTGTAAGGACCCAAATATGGCAGCAGTTTTTCTTCCTCCCCTTGTGTCGTGCCTTACATGGAGATGACTTGTTGCATACCTCCAGTACAGCCTCCTCCGCCAGTGGTCCTTGCAGAAGATGATGATGATGATGATGAAGACAGTGGTGGCAATAATTTCAATGACTTTATTACAAAGGACGAAGTCTTTGGTGCAGATCTTTGAGCACCGTGGTTCTTGATGCTTATTTTGGTTTCTTGTGTCTGTTTTGGAAAATCACACTTTTGTATCTTTGTGGTTCCTATGTTTTTCTTTTTTCTTCTGTTAATGCTTTATTTTTTATTGTTAGTTCACTGGTCCAATGCTAATCTATATTTTGCCATATTTTCCAGACTAATCTTTTTCTTTTTTTTATTTGAATGCATGTGTGATGTGTTACCCTGCCCATATTTACGTCTCTATGTGTACTTGAGGACAAGGCACAATATAAGTTTGGGGGTGCACATTGAAGAAATTCTTCTTTAAAGCCATTTCAGGTCAAGTTCATGTCAGGTTTATTTTTTTAAGGTTTATATATATATTTTATTATTATTTACATATTTTGTGTGCATTAATACTTTTAAACTGCATATATTTTTGGCATATCACATGCATAGCTATGTAAAGTCTCTCATGACATTTAGATATTAGGATTGTTTATTTAGTGATAATTCATAAGCACATTAGTTAGGACATGAACATATAGAGCATATAGATGTCACTTAGGCTAGAGTCATGTCATATTTTTGAAAATTTTCACTGAGTAACCTATGAAATTGAAAATTCCTCTAGTGTGATGAGAAAAAGAACTAGGGTACTTTCAAACAGTCTGTGTGCTTGGTTTGTCTGAAATTTGAACTTAATAGATCTCTGTAGTCTTAGGTAGATTGAGACTCCGAAAACTGAGAAAGTGAGGAGTAGAAACCAAACCACAAGCGGAGAGAACTTCCCACAAATTCTTAAAATAATCAAATCTATCTTGAACACTGCTTAGGAATGACTATAGGAGGGAAATGAAGTAGGCCATCATTGTTTGAGTCATAGCCTAAAGGGCGGTCTCAACATTTCTAATCTTTTGTAACCAATTTTGAGCCTTATAGCTTGTTTTCTTATTATGAACCTAAACATTATATATAGAAACACTCTATCCTTTTATCAAAATCTCATTTGACCTATTTGTGTGCACTCATGGTTTTAATATTTCCTATTTTGAATGATGTTAAAGAAGGGAGGGATGCTAATATTGAAATACATATGTTTTTTAGTTTTTGTTTCAGCTTTTATTTTGAAAAAAAAAAAGAGTTACATTTATTTCTTTAGTATATTTAGTATTGTCAATGATAGCTGAACTTTTGACTTTTGTATGAGTGTACATATGAGTACAATTTGGAGTGCATGTACTAAAATAAGTTTGGGGGAACTATGAAGACATGGTTGTGAGCATGAATGAGAAAAATAAAGGCTTGAAAAAAAATGATCAAGCTATATAAAGAAAATCAAACAAATTAGGTTATTATTATTGCTATGAGTGTACACCTAAGTTAGATTTAAAATTTCTATTACACTTGTACCTTGAGCCAGATCACGTTACAACCTAAAAGAAAGACCACTGATCCTAATTATAGTTTGACTTAAGTAGAAGATAGATAGATGAGAGAATTGAGAGAGTCTGTGTACTTAAGTATTAGCAAATGATTTCTGTGAGTGGGATGGTGCCTGCAAATCACTTACAAAGTCTAGGAGGATTGAGATACTAACAGATGAAAGGGTGAAGTTGAGAAAGAATAGAGGATGAACTGAAAATCTAGACAAACTAAATGGCCCTAAGGGAGTGTTGATGAGTCATAAGCTATAGGAATGGAAAATTGAGGTTACAATGATGAGTGAAAAAGAATTTAAATTCTATATGGCATGACATGTTAATTTTAGATTAGAATCATTGTTCGGGGATGAACAATAGTCTAAGTTTGGGGGTATTTGTTAGTTGCATAGCAAACTAATATTAGAATAGGCAAAATGATGCACTTTATAGGAAATAAGAGAGAATAGGAGTAAAGAATTGCATAATTAGTAATAGTTGCATGTAGTTAGGAATTTACATTGTTTAATGACTTTTAAGCCTAGTTTTCTATAGTTTTGATATTCTTCTATAAGAAAATAATGTCTGGGAAAGGAATTGCATGTATAGGATATAGGTTGAAGCACACAGAAGAATGCATCAGAAGAAGGCAAAAATAAGAGATGGAATCAAGAGCAAATACCAGACGACTGCAGTCCAAGAACTGAAGACTGCAGTAACAACAAAAGAACAGAACCAGAACATATTGCATTGGTGACCGCGGTCCATAAATTGGAGACTGTGGTCACCAGAATGTAATTGGCACAGAGATAGCACAGACCGCAGTGGACAGAATGTGAGAATTCCTGGGTTTTGACATCAAATTCATGAACCACGGTCAGTGACCGCGGTCACTCAATTGTCTTGCTAGATTTTCATATTTTTTAGGTTTTTAGTGCAGGACTATAAATAGAAAAGGGTAATTAGAGTTCGAGAGACAAAAGATGGAAGAAAAGTCACTGTGACGACTATTAGGGCATGAAAGACTAGATTTTTATTGAGAATTGAAGATTGTTAAAGAGATTTGAGTATGTATTGCTTCTTTGAATTTAATTTGATGATTTCTTTTCAATTCATGTCTAGTTAATCAGTTTTATTATCTGGGATGTGATGTTCAAAGCATGGTTTGTAATCTCTAATTGTAGTTGCTGATTTATAGATTCTATTCCTTATTGTGTAGACTTAAAGCCTTATGTCCATTGGTCATAGATGTATTGAACTTAATACTTTGGTCTATCTCGGGTGAGAAGCTTAAAGGGTGAATATCACAATTTGGACTTAGACTGGTTGATTAATAGAGAGATTGTTGACCAATCTAGGGAGTTGCACAGGGATTGTTGAACTAAACACATAGATTGTTAAGTGAACGCCTTAGAAGAGGGTTTGACAAAACAATTCTAGTGAGTGTTGAAATACCTTGGGAAAGGATTTCAACCATTGATGCTACAACTCATAGATTAGCTAATTCATAACTACAACGAAGATTTACAAACTAAGCAGCGGCATTCACTATCCTAGACATGTTTATCTATTGAATTCTTAACATTACCAATTATCTTTTTTTTAGCATAGTTTCTAGAGTTAAAAAATTAATTCAATCACATCCAATCTAGTCTTGATAAAACTGTGATCAATAGTAAACTAGGTATTAGAAAGCAAAAACAACCCTTTTTCCCTGAGGACGATACCCAATCTTACTGGTTATTACTACTGCGATCCCGTACACTTGCGGGGTTGCAAACAATTGCAGTGTTTGGATATCTGATCGGGATCAACGAAGCGAATTCGAACTGTTAGATTAGGCAGATCGTTTCTAAGCCGTTGGATTACGCTGATCCGGTGCTCCTGAGATCTATTTTGGGCTTCGATTTCATTCGTTGGATCAGACAAATGGGTTGTGGACCGTTGCATGCAGTTTCTAATTACCAAAAATGCTTTTTAAGGTTGCTATTATCCAAAAATTGCTAATTATACACTTTCTAATTGATGTAAACATTGATTTTTGCACAAATCCTTCCATTTTATTGATTTTTTAATATTCTTTCCTTTCTAATTTTTTTAATATTATATTTATTAGATATATTTCTATTTCTTTAATTTTTTTAATGTCAATAATTAAATAATCTACATTTTCCATTTCCATATATTTTATTTTCAGATAATCATTTATATAATTATAAATTGATACTTACATAATATTTTATTTATTTTAAATAAATACACGCATACTACATTTTAATTCAATTATGTAAATTTTTCTATTTCTATAATATGTAATATTTAACACTAACAACCATTAACCTATATATATATATATTATTTCTATTCTTTATACCTTAAACAACTCTTTTAATTTGACATTTTCATTTAAATATCAAATTAAGGTTTTATTTGCCTATTTTATTTTATATCTCCAATATATATTATTTTTCAGTTGCCAACCCACAATTTGCACCCAAAGATGTCCTAAAATCTTCGAAATTATTTCGCTTACTTATTTCATTTAATTTTATTAAACTTATTTATTTTTAATTATTTGACCAAATTTTTGATTATTACAACCTACCCTCCTTAAAAGAATTTCGTTCTCGAAATTTGTACTCATTTACTTGGGCGTCATTTTGTCAGGTAGTTTGGTTTTGACTAAGTTGGTATGCCCAAGGGCTTTGCTACTTTAATAGGCTAACACTTAATTAAAATGGTACACTAGGAGTTCTTAAGGAAATAAATTTCATTAATAGAGATAATTGGTACAACGCCTTATTTGAACTTAAAATTCATAAATGCTAACATATAGCAATCTAAAGGTCTCCCTACTACTAGTCATATTCAAAATTAGTTCATTTGTCCTAACATTGGACTATGAGGGTTTCTACTAAGGGTCTTGATCTTCTTGAGTCAACATTTTAGCTTGGTTCTCACCATAACCCTTATTGTCTTGAGAGGCTGAGCAGCCTGAGCAGGTGCAGTTGGACAATTTATGGCAAAATGACCCCTTTGTATGCACACATAGCACAACCCTTGTCTCTTAGCCTGTTTCTTTTGTTCTTTTTTAGTTTGGTGAGTTTGTTTCTGTTTCTTGCTTTCCTTTCTCGTCTTTTGTTCATTTTGTGGTTTCTTATTTTTATCACTTACAAATCGTTTGAAGTGGATATCTTTTTTGATTGAATTAATCTCAATTGTCGTTCCTTTGGGTATGGTTAGTCTTAGAAGAATGACTAGTTCATTGATTCCCATTCTTAGTTCATTCTTAACCTTAGGCTGTACCTGTAGAGTCCTTATCACTTTCTCGACCACCTGTCGAGTGATTTCTGCTATTATCTTTGGTGATAGGATGGAAGTTGCTGCCACATCTGCCCCTTGGTAACTTTGATCAAGTAAATTGGTGTTTTCTTGGATTCCTTCCATTATCTACAAGCCAAAGCTACTTTAGCATCCCACAAGGTCTCATAGAAGTTTCAATTAGGACATTCATCTAGGGTACTCACCCATCTTTTCTTATCCTCGGGATACTAAACGTTTTTCCAAACTTGAGAAATGGTCATCATATGTTGTATTTGTTTCCTCAAGTTTTTGTTTCGTTCGTACTATCATGACTCTAGATTCATGTCTCTAAGTTCTCGATTTGTTTAGTGGCCTAAAGGTTTTTCTTCTAGGTTCTTTTCATGTATGGGTACAGGATTTGGTCTTAAAGCAAATAAACATTATAGCATGCATATCACACAATCACACAATCATGCTAGCACAGCAAGGTTTCAGGCTTCCACCTAAGCTTTCAAGTTCAAGTGTCCCATACCACTCTACCCCTTCCACTTAGGTTTTCACCCAGAACAAAATCGCACCCAAACAATTTTGCAAATGTCTCAATAACTAAGGTTCCCGAGCCCATTACACTCCTCTGTCCCATACCAACGAGCATAAAGAAACCCGTTCTACCAAAGTTACCGATCATTCACCACACATGGCCCATCATTCTCCAAGTCCAGGCTTCCTCCATACTCCCGAATTCCTATGCATCCCATACTACATAGAAATTGAAAGATGCAGAAGTTTCCCGGTCTCGTGTCCCGATCAAACAAGTTTTTGTTTTCACACAAGTTTTCGTCTCTAGCCTATGCCCTAGAGATTTATGCTTTTGATCCACTATGCCACCCCTGGCTACACCACGTTTCTACCTAGGGTCTTTTTCTGGACCTAGGGTTCAATTTGGTTTACTTACAACCTTTGTCTAGTTAAGATACTATATTTGGCATCTTTTTGACTTTTATTCATATTTGCTTGCACTAATCTTTCACCTTCTAGTTTTCTTTTATAAAAAATAAGGGTGTTCTTCAACTTAGACCACTCGTATAAGCTGGTGGGTCAACCTCCAGATTGGGCAGCGAGACCGAACTCTGCTTAGCAATCGTGCTTTCTAGGGCAGGATAACCCATTTCCCTTTCAATGTTTAGCTTTACTTGGGACAAGGATTACCCACTATCAGCTCATCTTGTAGTCTTTGTATCCAAACAAAACATTTCAAAATATATCCTTCCTTTTTGAAAACACTTTCTAAAACATTTTTCAAAAAAAGAAGGTAAGGCACTAAATTTTTAATTCAATGTAAAGCCCTAATTTAGGTTTATAATTCTCGTCAAGCAACTAATGATTGACTTTCTATTTCTTGCCCAGTACATCTACTAACTAGGCTTTGATACCACCTTTGTAACATCCCAACCCCCATATCTTTAAGCGTTGGACATGACCACCATTCTCTTGACAGTGGACTAAACCAAACAGCGGGTCGGGCCGGTGTTACATTTACAAGTACACAACTTGCATCACTTTCTATTTCAATTATTTCATGCATTAACTTTATTTGACAATACATAATTTAAATTTAACAAATTGATAAGGCAATATTGTAAGAAATGACTGAAATTCATGAACTCCATTAATTAAATACAATTGAGTACATAATTTGATCCTAAAGAAAAATATTATAGCGGAAGATTTGAAACTCTGGCAACATGCCCTTACATAGATATTAGAAACCTTTTAAATAAAAAGAACCTAACTAATATTCATGGTTTTCATGTAATTCAATTACCTAAAAAATAGAAGGAAGGGTGAGCACATAGCCCAGTAGATCTTTCTAAACATCTAAATCATTATTTCAATTCAAACAAACCAAGCATATCAAAAACTTTTGTACATTAGGCGAATCAAACAATTTCTTGTTTATGGTTGACATTCAGACCGAAAGAGTTTAATCTCTGTGTTCCACATCGTTGGGAGAGAGAATCACTCTTAGAAACTCAAACCCCAATATCTATGAAGTGGGATCACTCTTGGAAACCCAGTTCAAAATCATCAATGGTAAAC
>JAJIYU010002307.1:0-30823 GCA_030144865.1 Tinospora cordifolia
AAAAAAAATTGAAAAAAATGTCAAAAACCCTAAAATAATACTTTCAAAACTCTAAAATCAAAGGAGGCGTGAAATGTGAGTAAAAAGAAAAGTTTTTGTTCAATAAATGTCAAATAATTACGAATCTAGCCCGGGAGATTCCATATAAACCCCCTCCCATTCTCATTCCATTCATCTCAAAGCAAGAGCTAATAAAACCCCTCTTGTTTTTTCTTTGACTCCTTCTTGACATCTCTAGTTCTTTTCTTTCTTAAGTTGTTTTAAATAGTTAGTGGGTCGTAGCAACGAAGTGCTACATAGATCTTGTACTAGCAACAAGAAAGGTCTGAAAGGAGTTCAGAAGTCTAGAAGAAAGCGATTCTAAGGTGAAATGATTCACACTTTTTATTTTATTATTTTGATTCAAATAAAGCTTGCTTTGATGTTTTACTTTGATCTTATATACATGTCATATAAAATATACATGCTTAGATTTATAACGCATGATCTATGATATATTTTTACCATGCTTGTTGTTTAAATATTGTAAAAATATTTAAATGATATGTTTTTTCTTTACATTTAATATAAGATTAAATAAAGATTTTAACCACGTACTGGCACAAGAGTAGATGTTCCTCTTGAGCATTCAAACCAAGGGTTGTGAGATAATTAGAGGGTTCGAAGTTGATCATATCTCAACTTTGTGAGTCTAAATTCAACCTTTAATGACAACCGAAATAGTTTTATTGCTTAAATCATTTAATTTTTGAGAAGTAGTTGCTATGCATCTTTTATTTTATCAAAATAATAATTGAAATATTTGGGATGATCCACTGAACTTTTTGGCTCACCCCTTACTTTTCAACATTTAAGGAAATTGATTTTAACAAGACTACTTGGGAGATCCAGAAAATTCTTTTTATTTCATTGTAGGGCATAGTGGCCCAATTTATTTATTTAAATTTCATTATAACTAATGGTTAAGTTGTTACTCATGAATTTTTTCATTTAATGATAAATGATCTATTTTATTCTATGGCACCATAATATTTTATGAATTATTTTGTACATAGATTAATGTGCACAAAATGTCTCATGGATTTGAAATTTAGAAAGAAAAAAGGCTAACATAACACGGGCTCGCCTCCGAGGCGGTCTAAAAATATTGAAGAAAAAATATGGTCGGATGACATAAGCCCAAGTATAAGAGGCAGGGTGTTGCATAATATACAACACCCATATTTTTTAACTTAGATTTTGAATTCATCTTGGATAAAACATGATCAAGGGTTGCAACATCATTATCAATGACAACTGCATCATCAACATAAACTAAGATGTAAAAAAAAATGCAAACTTGTTGATAAGAAACAAAATAAAGAAGGATCAAATTTGCATTGATGAAACCCAAAGCTCGCTAGAGCTGTTTATAGAGTTTCGGACCAGTTTCTAGGAGCTTGTTTCAATCCATAAATTGTCTTGTGCAATTTGCAAACAAAATCTAGGTTAATGGAGTCTATAAAACCAGGAGGTTGTTGTATAAACATGTCCTCATCCAAGTGGCCATTCAAAAATGCATTACTAAAATCAAGTTGTCTTAACACCCAATCTTTAGAAACAGTTATGGAAATGTTCACTACTGGACTAAATGTTTATAAGAAATTGAAACCTTCAATTTGATGAAAACCTTTAGCCATGACGAAAAAGAGATCCATCAGATTAAAAAAAAAAAAAAAAACTTTATAACTTACTTGCAACCAACGATTGATCTACCATCGAGAACAAGCACTAAACTCTAAGTTTCAGTGTCTTACAAAGTTATAATCTCCTCAATCATGGCTTTGAACTATGTTGGATGACTAATCGCTTGCTTGATAATAGTAGGCAACGAGTTATCAAACTGATCATGCCATGTTTTATGTTTGAAAATACCAACCTTAGCTCTTGTAACCATTGGATATTGATTATGAGAGAAGATGGACTATAGTGGTAACTGATAATGTGACTCCCCTATAGGTTTAAGACCATGAATTATGAAACGCTAAGATATTGAAGGTTGTATTGTAGGTGGAGATGCAACTAGAGTAATAGAGATCCCACAGTGAGAGGAAGTACAATCACAACTAACATTAGTAAAAGAAATATAACAGGTGGCATAGAAACAAGGGAAGAAGGTGTCTTAGTCTTAATGATGACAAGAAATGGAAAATGTTTTTCATGAAACACAACAAATGGAAAGAAAAAGATGTCTTTTAACTTTGAAAATCAACGGTAAAATCAAGAGGCTGAGATATTGAAGGTCGTATTGTAGGTTGAGATGCAACTAGAGTAATAGAGATCCCACAATGAGAGGAAGTAAAATCACAACTAACATTAATAAAAGAAATATAACAGGTAGCGTAAAAACAAGGGAAGAAGGTGTCTTAGTCTTAATGATAACAACAAATGGAAAGTGTTTTTCATAAAACACAACAAATGGAAAGAAGAAGATGTCTTTTAACTTTGAAAATCAACGGTAAAATCAAGAGGCTGAGAATATGTAGTAGATAACAATGAAAATGGTTGTTTATGTAATTTGCTCAATTGACAATCATGACAATGAAATCTTGACACATTAAAAGGTGATGTCAAAGCCTAAAACCAGAAATTAATGCAAAAAACAAAAAAGAAAGAAAAGAAAAGAATCCAAAAACCGTCTTGAAATAAGTAAAGAGAGAATTTGACCCTAATTGAACTTGTTGATGAGAACCAAAATTATAAATGTTGATTACCACAAGGTGTCTTGATAAGATTGTGAAAGTTTTTTCTTAAAGAATAAAGAGAAGTTTTTAATGAAAAAACAAAATGAATTTTTATTCAAATATAAGATGTCTTATTTCATAAAATAGAGAGTTATTTATTGACTCCTATTTACGCTAAACTAAAAACAAGAAACATTTTTCAAATTACTAAAAATCTTCAAAGAAACTCTATTAGCTGAAAAAAGAAAAGAAATTTTCTAAATTTGCTAAAAGTATTCGTGTAACCTATACCAGCTAAAAATTAAATGAATATTCTAAAATTGTTAAAAATCTTTAAAGAATTTTTACTTTCTAATAAATAAAAAGATCTTTAGAAATATCTTCGTATATTTTTTAAAATATTAACTAAAATGTTGTCTTGGATTTAACTTAAACCTCAATTAACAAATAAACTTAACTACAAAAAATTAAATAACCCAAAATTGAATAAACTCAATAACAAATATCCAACCCAAAATTATATCATATATACATATTGAGCTCTTTGCAAGTTGATGCGCATTATTTTTAATCATTGAATGAAAATATTATATCAAATTGTTGAACTAACTTATACCCATAACAATAAAAATGGTTGTTTATGTGATTTGCTCAATTGACAATTATGAAAAAAAAAAATTAGACATGTAACAAGGCGTGAGATTGTAACACCTCGATTTCCAAATCTTTCACATTCGTCATAGATGACATATTTGTCTCGTAACTTGACACTTAATTTCATTCGTATGCAGTCGCTTTTGCTTTCTATTTAAGAGACGAGATATCACTTTTTCTTTATATCAATTATTTTATATGGTGGTCAGGTCATATCCCAAAGTACAAAAAGATGCATAAATAAACTGACTTAGAAAAAGATTAAAAATAACCGAAAAAACTTTAATTTAATATTGAAATTGAGACAAATTTGTGGGCTTCATGGCCGAGTTTTAATAAGACGGCTATTGTTCGACCTGGTGGCTGACATCCAACCGATAAACGAAACTAAATATAGTGGGTCATATTCTCTACAACTGAAAAATAGATAAAAAGAGTTCATTTTCTATAACATCATCATAACTTTGAGGTACATCACTACTGTTAACGATTTTCACATTACTTGTCAATACAAGTATCTTCAATGGTTACTTAAAAAAGAGTGAGTGAGGTGAGCTCAAAAGCCCAATAGATCATATACAAACACATATAAAACATCATTAAAGTTAAGATATAAAACATGCAAACACTTATAAATCATTAGACATTTCTGACATTTCATTTGTTTAGGTTGACGTTAAGATCGAAAGGGATCTCCTTGGTATTTTCCTGTGTCTGAACTCTTTGAAGTAACGCCTCGAATATCGATTCCTCATCATGACACAAATTTAGGAATGAAGTCTCACTCAATCCTCAGTCTCATCTCAACTACTGCCACATTAGCATAAACACCTCGCCTAAGGTGGGAAAATACCCACGGTGATACCAGACTACTGCCTAGTATTTATATCATTGCCTGGGGACGTGGGTAGAATCTTAATTATCTTTATTTATTGGCCACTAGCATGCACAATTTACCTCGTCATCACGGTACATGTATATACTAAACATGTTAATGAATTATCATGTATTAGGCTACACAAATCAAGTTATGCAACAAATAACATAGATGACATATTCTTCAAACAATATTATGATAACAAAAATGTGTACCATGTTATCAACTATCACAACGTCTACGAGTAACATGTCATTCCTGGCATACTACTAATCTCATAAAAGTAAACATACAATCATGCTTTATATTCAAGACTGAAATAACATTAAAGAGAGTGTATAGTCATTTCCACCTCGATAGTTGATTCCTATGAATTCTTATTTGTTATTCAAACTTGTCTCAAGTCTTCAACTTTTAAAGATTGATACTATTAGTTTGAGTGGTCTAATATAAAATTATGATTTAATAATTGTTTATGAACAATATCGTATTTATGAATAGTACCGTAAACAGTGACTATGAACAGTAACTATGAATAGTGACTGTGAACAGTACATGTAAACAATAACTATGAACAATGACAGTGAACAATATCCATGAACAATGCTATAATCATGAATAATATCATAGTATATGTGAACAACATTTCAGTATGTACTAAAGTAGACTTTTCTATATATGTTTATCCTATCTTTTGTTTGTCGGTATCCTAATACCTCGAACCCTACACAAACAAACCATACATAGAGACTTAGATAAAATTATTATACTTGCTTTGATTTATAAAGTCATCTAGTTGATCCAAAATAAACGCCTAGAAGTAGACTCTTACCACTAATATGCAATATTTTGGGTTTTCCCCTTCCTACTACTAGAGTTATGTAAAATAGTTAAGAAATGCAAGAGTGCCAAGAAAATGGTCAAAAGAGCAAGAAGAGAAGAAGTCGAGGATGAGATGCTCAATAACTAGGGGATTTATATAGATTATTCATGCAAAAAACGATTGACATGAACAACGCATAACAGTAGCGTGAATAGTGCCACCAATTTTTGTTTGTCTTGACGTGAACAATGCATAACAATGTCGTGAACAACGCTACCAATTGTTATTTGTCTTGATGTGAACAATGCGTAATAGTGAAATGAACAGTACCTAATTTTTTTTAACAAATTTTTTGGATATTATAGAGATATTGCATTTATTTAAAACATGTACAATTTTAAATGAATAATGGCCTAAACGTAAATTCCAAAGAAGAAAATTACAATTATCACAACTTATTGTAGGAACTACAGAGGTTGCATATTAAAAAGAATCATGAATAATGGGTTTAAAAAGAGAGATTAGATTGAAACAGATGATTATTATTGCATGTGAAAACAAAAGCTAAATATTAAGAACATGACTTGACAAGTACTACTATTGAGCATGTAGAACTCGAAAGAAGATAAAATTGGTACATTTCATTTCTAAGGATACCTTCAAGAAGAACCTTCTTTCACAAGACAAAAATCTTTGTAAAATTCAAAGAAAACATTATTTAGACACGTCAAGAAGATTTTTATGATTTGACAAGTATGTAATTGTTAAGCAAAAAAGAATGACTTGAAGAATTGGAAAAACTAGAACCAAGGAAGTAATATGCAAACCTGCACCATTGCCAGCCATTAATTTTTCTTTGCCTTGATAATTTGATTTGTTGAAGATGATTGATCCGCTAGATGTGTAGTGATCTGTAGCACCACTATCTAGATACAAATCGAATCAGAAACACATTTAGGTGTTGCAAATGTTGCAGCCAAGTTGACTAGATTACTAGTATTGTATCATTGCTGTTCATTATTATTTGTAGCTTGAAAAGGTTGATCAAACGATAATAGCACCTAGAGCATTGTATTTAGTCTTGTGACAAATTTGACATGGTAATTTAGTAGTATTATAGTTTTTACTACTAAATTGGTAACTATAGAATCAACTTGATTGTAATAATCTGTTTGAGCTTAATGGGCAAAAAAAAAAAAAAAAAAGAGCTAATATTTTAGACATTGAGTAGTAATAAGGCAAGAAAGTAGCTAAAATGGCAAAACTATACTCTGATCCTAATCCACTCCAGATTGTCATTCCTTTAAAATTATCCTTCGGTTAATAGCTAACAAATGCTAAAAAAATCTAAAATGCTAAAAAATCTATAATACTCTTATTCTTGATCAAGTAATCCTTTATAGGTAATCCTTTTTTTTTTAAAGGTTTGCAGTTGAAACTTAGGTTGTATTAAATTGACTTTTGTTTGAGAAGTAAACAAAGATTCAATGCTTTCCCAAGCTTCATGAGCAATATAACAACCTACTAGTTCTAGAATAAGTTCTTGACTTATTGAAGATCCAATATACTAGTATTTGATCCTATTGTTCCTAGTCAAGAAACAATTCATTAACTATTCCATCTAAATTCAATCGATTTAGTGGAGTTGCAACTTGATCTATAAAAGAGAATAATCAATTTCTATGAATTGCAGCAAGAACTTGCTATTGCCACAACAAATAGCTGTTGTGATCCAGTTTCACATTCAACTTGTTTTTCATAAAATCAATAAAATTCGAACCTCCATTTGAATACTCGAAGGACAATATTTCTAGCAAAGCCAACATCTAATAACAAACTGCTAATTCATAAACAACTAATGAAAAAGGAGAAGCAATATCTTTGGAACAACAATATTTCTAGCAAAGCCATGAATGAATTATATATTTATTTTGTCTATGCTCTTGTAGTAAAATTATGATCATGCTTATGCTTCATATAAATAATCATATCAATGTTTACATGCTTCAACAAACTGTATGTACACCACTTTGAACCTATATACAATGTATGCTATGATCATGACCATATCTTTACATGTCTAATTGTTTGGGAAGATTGCATCTTTTCGTTTGGTTTTCTATTGTATTTTTTTGAGTAAGGTTTATGCGCACTACAAGATTAATTATTGTTTCAGCTATGGTAGAGCTATAAATGAGGAAGCTTTCCCAATGTGATTGGTTTCAATTGCTCAAATTTAAAATCTCTAGTTAAAAGACATTGAATCTTATCTACTCAATTCAACCTCTGTTGTTTGGGAAGAATGTGTCCTTGCCTTCTGCCTATATACTTTTGACATGTCTTCCCATAAACACGTAATATTTATGCATCATTCTAATCTTCATATATACACATAAAAATTATTTGCATAAATTACTTTTAAGTTGTTGATTTTAATAAATGTCTTGTGCTTCTAAAGTTATACTTTTCGCATATTATTATAATCAAAATAGCTAGGTCATGCTTGAATTTTTATATGTTTGCTTGTGTAACTTTTTTATATATATATATATATATGTTCATATTCATACTTCCTTCAACATTTATGGCAAAACATATGCCATTAATTTGTGCAAAATATGGCCAACATGGCTTAGACAATGCAACAAATAAAACAACTTGGTAGGGAAGCAAATTTGGGCTCTAAGGGAAACTATGTGTGAAGAAGGTAGAACAATGACTTTTTGTTAACTAATGCTTATGCAGAAAATTATATGCCGAGCTCCAAGGCAAATTACAGGCATGTTTTTTGTTGTTCTTTTTGTATTTGAATATATTTCTATTTGGTGTTGATCTTTATAAAAGACAAACATAATAGTTTGATTCACAGTTGGTAAGTCAATCTCATACAATAAAATCATATGAAATGCTTTTCAATTATGAAGTAGAAAATATAATTTTTAAATCATTTAATTTTTTTTTTAATCTTCTCTTAAATTTGTGCACTTTTAATATTACACACGATCTATTTAATGCATTATCGTATTGAACCTAGGTTTTACCTAAAATAAATAAGGGTTCATTTGAAAGTACATAAACTATTTGACTAAATGCCTAAATTAACTTAAACATCACAAAAAAATTAATTAACATAAAATAAGTTTAAGTATGTTATAATCTTGTTGCTAGGTTGTTGAATACTTAACTAAAATAAAAAATATATATTTGGAAAAATAAAACATACCATTGAAACTTTAAAGAGATTTAAAAAATCAAGTACATTGGTATCTCTAACACTTAACTTAGATAAATCAAGATCTACTTCAAGTAACCAGTCGACCTAATTCACCCCTTTTTTAAATGACTAATGAACACATTATTTAAATAGGTTGAGTTTGAATTTAAATTTGTAATTACGATATAATAATACAAATTTGGTAATACAGTATGCAACCCTTATCTTTTATTTCTACTTAAGAAATATATTGAAACTCGATGTATTTCTACTCGATAAAATATGTTATTTAATAATAATAATAATAATAATAATAATAATAATAATTCTTATTATTAATGTTGTTATTGTTATAAGTGTTATTATTATTATTATAATAATATCTTATTGGGTCATAATAAATCTAAATTGCTACATCGACTTGATTTGTTTTTACATTTTAATGCATTTAGGATAATATATTAAAAAAGGAAAAATTTATTTTCTAACTATTGGGGGCTGTTTAAGTGGCAAGATGACACGAGATTGAAATAAAATTAATCCTATTCCCATGTTTAGTAGTAAAATAGATAAATAATTTTTAAGTTGTACTCATTTTTTATCTTCTTGTTATATGATAAAATAATACCATCTAAAATGCTAAAATTGTTTTATTCTAAGTTATTTTCTTTGTCATGATATTATTATAAAATTAAAGTTTTATATTTATATTTATATTTTATATTTATTATTTATTTATAATAATCTTATTTTATACACCGAACACTAGATTATTATATTTTTAATCTTTCTCTATCCAAGCTAATTTTATATAATCGTGTATTATATACCATCCCACACACCAAACAGCCCTTAAGAAGTGCAACCTGACATACATATTAACTTATATAATAGATAATTTAATAACAGTAATTACCTTTTAGTGCAGTAGCTTCTAAGTAGCTGACTATTCCTCCCATGTTAAAAAAATCTGACGGGTCGAAATCATGATTTGGAATCTGGAATTAATAGCCGAATCATGCTTTTCTCTTGTCATCCACCAACCAGACCGGCACTTCACCCCATTAAAAAAAATACTTTGCTGTGGTAAGCTCGGGTTACCCCATCATGTCCGTCCATTCCTACGTTTAACGTGGGCCCACTTTAAGTCAGCGAATCATATTCAATAAAGCATATATTTTTTGGTTACTTCTATTTTTCAGTTTTGATCGTATGGCTTTCGAAGGTTACTGTTGTTTTAGTAAAATAGTCTGAGGAGTATCGGATATCTAAAATATGCGAGACTTATTTATTTAATAATATATGTATGTACTTCAAAAATAAATACTATTTCCAAACATTCATTTACCATTTCTAAATATAGGATTCCTGTAATTATTTGGCCCATTGGATCGGTTAAATTGAAAGGATATTCCCAGTCAACACCATTAACCTGGCAGTGACACGTTTGACAAAATACGGTGGGGAGTCAGGATATTACGCAACGCGTGAGAGTACAGTGTGGGGACTCAGCTTTATTTATGAACCTTTTATTTTCTATTTATTTTCTCATTTTTATTTTTTAGCTTGAGTAGTAGTAGTAGTTTGTAGTAGTCGTATAAGAGGAAGAAGCTGCCCGGGAATCTCGGTCACATCCGAGCGTGGAGCTAACAAGGCTCGTGAGACAGAGGGACCCACATTATGGAGAGGTTAGGTATGGCACAGCCCCCCGCACGAACCTTTAAATGTC
The DNA here is from genome assembly GCA_030144865.1 of Tinospora cordifolia. Classification (NCBI taxonomy): domain Eukaryota; kingdom Viridiplantae; phylum Streptophyta; class Magnoliopsida; order Ranunculales; family Menispermaceae; genus Tinospora; species Tinospora cordifolia. The sequence goes on from JAJIYU010002307.1 coordinate 10,021, forward strand.
GGTCCCACCCTCAGATTTTCACCACCTGCCCGCTGCCCGCTTCTCCAAACCCTCCCTTTATTTTATTTCTTTATTTACTCTTTTATTTATTTTATTTCTTTATTTACTCTTTTATTTATTTTTTCTTTAATTTCCGAGTGCTTGATTTTCACTGAAATATTTTCATGCTGTTTTCTTCGGTTTCCTTTCTTCACTTCTTCTTCTTCTTCTTCTTCTTCTTCTTCTGATATTTGTTTTTGTTGTTGGTTTTCTTTATTAAACTGAGGTATGAGTTTCTGCGAGATCCGATAATGTCCAACGTCTGGTGAGTTATATGAACTATTTGGATTGTTTATCTTAGGGTTTCTTTTTGTTTTGTTTTGTTTTTTTTTAAATTGAAATTCTTAGGCAAAATCTTTCTTTTGATTTTCTGTGGTGAGGAGGTAGAGGACAGATTTGTTTGTATTAATATGAGTATGTTTTAGATCAGAGTCACCTTTTTTGATTATTATTTTTTGTTTGAGGTTTTATCCCTGGCGAGATTTTAACAACTTTTGTTCGTATGTTGAAGGGATTCTTGCAGATGTTTTGGGCTTGAAATGGTTCGGATTAATGCTTCATTTTGCATGTTTTTGATTCGATAGCAGGGTGGTGTTACCGATTAGGTTTAGGATTTATCTTTGTGTTTGAAAAGTTCGTAGTTTGAGTTCTTGAGAATTTGGTGCGCAGCTATTGTTTGGTGTTGTAAATTCCAGCTTTTGAGTATTGTCTGGAGCGGTTTTGGTTAGAAAGTGAGCTTATTGAGGGTGGCTTGGATCTTCTGGCTTGGAATGCGTGAGAACTGAGGGGGTCCTCTGCGGTGGTGTAGAGGATCCCTGTCGCAGAAAGCTTATAACACTTGTTGTGCTTTGGTGGACTGTTGGACGTGGGTTGAAATGTTTTCTGCTGTTGGTGGTGATAATGTTCCGGAAACCAGTGGAGTTACTGTGCCTGTTCTAGTTCCTACGCGGTTTGTTTGGCCTTATGGTGGAAGAAGGGTGTTTCTCACCGGCTCTTTCACAAGGTACTATGCTTGAATTATTGTAATGTTTTGTGTTGAAACCATGGGTATTTGAGTTGCATGCCCGTATTTTTATTTTATCGAATCTTTTTGTTTTTGTTTCATTTTCATTTTCATTGTTAATTTTCGTTTTTACCTCTTTGGTTTGTTGGTGACACCATCTTACATTAAAGGATTAATAGTTAATATCTCTCACTTAGGTGGTCAGAGCATTTGCCTATGTCTCCAGTGGAGGGCTGCCCTACTGTCTTTCAGGCTATTTGCAGTTTAACGCCAGGGTATCATCAGGTTAATACCTGGAGCTTTGTGATAAGTTTCCAGTTATTCCATATTATAGTTGATGACTTGTTCTTTTTTCTTTTTTTTTTCTTGCCCTTTTTGATTTCATCATGTTATATTATTAGTAATTTAAGGAGCTTTTCCTTGACGAGAAACTCTGTTGTTCTTTTGGTTGGATAGGCTGTTTTTATTGATTTTTTTTTACCTTGAGACAAATTTAAAATGCTTTTGACGGTAAAAAAAAATTGACTGACATCTTAAATAAGTTGAAATAGTACAAGGCCCAAAAGAGAACTTTGTCTAGTTGAAGATTACATTATTAGCCATATTAATTATTTTTGATAATCTACATTTTTTGGGCGTTTTTAGTGCCCAGATTAAAATATTATTTAGAATCTATATTTAATTGTGCATGGAGGGAAATAAGTAGCATATTCCATGGTAATGATAGAGGAAGACTTAAAATAATATGTATAGAGATACTTAATAAAGATTTAAGGGTGTGGTTTTTATGTGGTATTCAGGATATGATAATTTTGCACTAGCATTCGTGGATTCTGTATGTGTGCCATTCGTCCACAATCAACTTTATTCTTTTTCAGAGCTTTAAATGTTCGTAATCACTCTCGTTTCATTTTCCCTTTAGCCCTTTCCTCTTTTATGCTACATTTTTGACCTTTCCTTATTTTTCCCGACATTTCTATTTTGCACTAAATACAACTAATAATTATGCCAATTTTTATTTTAAAATTAATTTGTCATCTCCACATTAATATTTTATGTCTTTTTTTGTACCCTTTTTTTTACGATATTTACATATTGATAGAGCAAAGTGAATGATTGAATTCCTATCGCTTATGCCATGTTGTTGCAAGAAAAGTTTTATGGAGTTGAGTTGAGGGTAGAAGTGACAAATTTGGCTAAAGCTTTTCTTCCCTGTTCATGAAGATGTCCATGTTGAATTGGTAGAGGACAACATTCCATTCCAAAAAGTCAAAGTTCCATTACTAATACCAATCCCTATTTACTCAACTTAATTGAACCTATTCCCAGCCCAACCATAAGGGGTTGTTGATACAAATCCAATTTGCTTTATAAGGCCCAAATTTCTTTAAATACTGGTAATGCTGCTTAATTGTGAGCTTCGTTGATTTGATTTGTGAAAGGATGAAATTGCCTTGTTCATAATAATCAAGCTAGGTATCGTAAGGTGCGGAATGAACATAATGACAATTTCCTATTATAATCACAATGATATGAATGGACGCTCCTGTCTGTTTTTATTTTTTTTTCTTAAGGAGAATCGTGTCCTTAAAAAAAGTTATAACATTTATTATTAATACTCTACTTCTAAGTAACGGAAAAATCTTAACTTTCAATGTTGTTGCCATTTGTTTTTACTTCCCAAGTAAATCTAGGATAATATTTAATAAGTTGTATTTATTGGAGCTTAAAATTCTGAACTAAATATTTTCTCAAAGAGAATTTGCTAGTAATTTTTTTTATTTTTATTTTTTTTGTAATATTAATGTTGACTTGGCCTTTGATAAAGCAAATTGGAAGAAACAAATTTATGTAGTGAATTCTTTGTAGTTGAAAAGAGGTTTTGTTGAGTTGAATTGAGCCTTATCAAGTAAGTCTGCATGTCTATGATGTATCGTGGAAATTTAAGGAATTTTTAATTGGCCAATTGGACTTGAGGATGGCGACAAAGATCTCTCGACATAGCACTTGAAAGATTGTGGATGGAAAATTTGGAATTGGTTCTTTTTGAGAAAAACCTATTATTGTTTGCTATTTTCCTACTTAAGATTTTTCTGAAATGCTGATGTCACTGGAAGTTCTGAAATTTGGCAATTATCTTTTTATTTTTGTCTTGGTTGAAATAAATTCTTTCAATCTCCTTGATCACACTAAAGGACTTTTTGTTTAACCCTGCATTTTCCCTAGCCATAATTGGTAAATGATCAGTTGCACCATCTTCTGCTGGGATTTTGCCAGAGCGTATTTATTTCATCAACTGTCTATACGGAATAACTATTTTTTGGGAAACCTTTTTATTTTTCTAAGAGTTAGGCCTTGAAATGTGCTCTTCTTTTGTAATTTAAACAGTGACCTAATTTCTGCTACTGAATTTGTTTTGGATTTTACATGAAATAAATATTTTATTTATTTACCATAAATATTCAATCTGTTATATACTTCTATTATTATTACTCATTGCTTTGGGGACTATTGTTAAAAGTTCCAATAAATTAAGATGCCGACTTATGGCTATGGTTGATAATTACTACCATGTCTTAATATGAAAAAAATATACTTACATCAACGTTTATGATACTTTAAATATATGACAGATTGATTTATGTAGTTCTCTTTTGTTTTACTTGCAGTACAAGTTTTTTGTTGATGGAGAATGGCGGCATGATGAATGTCAACCTTTTGTCACTGGGAACTATGGGATTGTAAACACTGTCCTGCTAGCAAGGGAACCTGATCCACTTCCTACAATCTTGAATTCAGAGATGCGTGGTTCCAGATCCAACATGGATGTAGACAATGATTCCTTTGTATACGTTGTAAGTTTGTCACTTTCAATTTTATACATACTGGTAGATTGTGTTCAGATTTCTCCATCACTTATCTTATTACTAGTCATTAGTTTGCATTCCAGGTTGATTCGGTGTTTTCTTTTCTTGGCAATTGTTTACTTCATAATTTTAATCGAATATTCCTGTTAAAGGTGTTCTGCTTTTTTTTTTTGGCAATTGTTTACTTCATAATTGTAATCCAAAATACCTGTTAAAGGACTTAGTTGAGAATGGTATGCTACTTGATGCCTGAGGACCTGTGGCCGTTGCTTCAGTGCATAAAATCAGATACTTTTGTGTGGAGCTAGAACTTTCATTTGAGGTCGTTCGGCCCATGTCTAAGCAGAGTAACTCAAGGGGTTTAGATTTGCTGAAGTGGAATGATAAGTGTGTTGGATAGCAATATTAGGGAAAAATAGAAGTCATAGTTTTTCAGTGTGAAAATGCATGAATAATAGATGTCTTTGTTGATTTCGTCTATTGTGCCTACAAAGTTGTTTAAAATGAGTTGTTTTGAAGGGGACAAGAAATTACGACGGAAAAGGTGGACATGATTTTCCTATGTTAATTAGGTTTTTGATATCAATCCTACTAGTGTTAGTGAGACTTTATTTCAGGAAAAAGACGGATGAAAAAGTTGATTATATGTTGAAAACTGATGAAGAGGCTGGAGAAGTGGGATGCCTTACTATTTGATAGTGTGAATAAATAGCACAAATGAATTATGGTGGCTTTTGATAGGGAGTCAGATTAAGCTTGATTCGGATGGCCCATGGTCATGTGAGATTAAGTCACTGGCATAAGAATATTTAATATGCGTGGTAGGGTTTGGAATGCCAATTTCTTTTTTATTTATTTGCACCAAGTATGCTAAATTATCTATTTGAATGCTGTCATTTTGAACTCTAAAGGAGAAAACATACTTGGTGCCATTTCCATGCCCCCTCGTTAGGGATGCTATTTTTCGAGTCAAGTTGGTTAAGAGGTCCACTTGTTCCAATCTGTAGGTATTCGACTTTTTACTGTTCATTTGTTGGTTGGAGGTTTAGCAACTCCCACTGTTATCGAGGCAGCAAGATAATATACCCTATCTAGGCTAGGTGTGACCTAGGTACATGTATAATATTTATTAGAGGTACTTAGAAAATTTATTTATTTAGAGGTCTTTTAATTTCTTTCCATATACATGCATATATACATTTATATGTACAAACATACATATATACATACTTTCCCAGTACAGAATAGGTAGTTGAAATTACTTACAAAAAGGAAATAATGAAATATACCTCAACTGCACGCAATAGCCTACACCAAATTTCACCAAATTAACAGAGAGGCTCCTATTTGAATGCTCAAGAGCTGATATAAAATGAATTGTTTAATCCCATGAAAACTAAAAACAAGCAATGCAAATAAAATGACAAGAACAAGATTTAATAAAGAATACTTAGCCACTGCCAGACAATAGTGTTGAGATTGTTCAAAACTCAAATGTTGATCTGTTTGATTGCCCTGTTAAGTTGTTCTCTATCAGCTTCTACATTTGAGGTCATATACTTACATGATTGCTAACAATGAAGGGTTAGGAGGAAGAAGATCAATGTCCCTTTTACTGGCGAAGGAAGAAATGCTCCTTGTGGGTTATTATTCATGCCTTTGAGGACCTCAAGAATCATATATTTGGGAGTTGGCTTGGATAAAAACTATAGTATGCATGGAGGGAAGGCAGGCCATCTAATATGTAATGTAGTATTGTAGTTGGAGGTTTGATCGAATAGAAATCCATCCACTCATGATGCATGACCAACTTGATCCAAATTGATGGGGTTTGGTTGATTGAATGTCATGTCAACATGCCAATAGTATTTTAATTGATAGAGTATATAGGAGACTTAGAAGTATATTAGTCTGTGTTTGCTGTCAATTTAAAAATAGTTTTCAGATAATTAAATATTATTCCATTTTTAATTGATTTGTAGTTTCCAAAAATATGTTTGGTATCATATTTAAAAACTGTTTTCAAAAGTCGAAAATGAGGAAAGCTTATCTAGTTAGTTCTAAGATTTCATGCCTGTCAAGTATAGAAAAGCTCATGTGGGTTCCATTGATTATAAATCAACTAAAGAAAACTCAAACAACTTCTATGCGTTTTCTAGAAGGTAGAAACAACTCTATTTCCTGATATTTTTTTTTTCCAGAAAACACTTTTGGAATTACTTTGAACCAAACAAGCTTTTTATTGCTTTTTCCACCTCTTGTTTTTAAGTGCAAAAAAACAAGATATTAGACACAGCCTTAGAGTATCTATATTGCTGTATATTCTACAAATACCTGAAGCACTCAGTATAATTAGTCATTCTTGCAATATTACCCTTATAAGCATTATTACCTAGAATGTTGGTGTTAATGATGTAAGTGGTAATATAATAAAAATAATGATTTTTTTTTTGTTCTCTTCTCTTTTTAATGACTCCCAAACTACTTTTTTTGGGCTGACTGTAATTGCTATCTTTCGTTCACTTCTGACTTTTGTCTTTTCACTACCTTCATTCATATCTTCTAATTTTAAAGACATTTTGACGACATTAACAAGGTGGTCAAGGGGTTGGGGAGATAATATCATGATTTAGGCCCTAATGGGCTTTGGCTGAACGTCTTGAGCTCCCATAGTCTTTTTGTTTCTGTATCTTATTCGTAGTAATATGATATTGTATTCTCTTATTAAAAAAATTCTTGCTGCAAATTATTTTCAATGTTCTTTATTTTTATTTTTTTGATTTTTTTTAAAATTTCATTAAGTCATAAATTTGGTTAGAAAATAAAACAATTGGGATGGAAGACCGAGTAACTTTCTTTCAATTGTGGTGACTCTCTAGGTATCAAGTTGGTGACATTAAGGCTGGGTTGCCTGATCACTCATGAATTGGACTCTTCATGTTAGCAATTTGATGGCAATCATCATTAAGTTTTGGTGGATCTTAACTTTCTTCCATTATCTCCCATTATCTTCATTTACTCTCTGCAAGTCCTGCTCTCTGATCCAGAGTTCTGATCAGTTTTGTCCAATTTTTATATTTGGAAATAGGAACTTTACAGTCATTTTCAAGGTTTTGAAAGTAGTCCCTAAGTGTTGAATAATTGATAACCAGGACTAACATTGAGTGGAGTTTTCAGTAGGTGCAAGTCTGAGGTTCAGCTAGCCAATTCTTCTTATACGTATCTCTTTCTGGCAGATATTATTAACTCTTCATATTTCTTTTGGAATTCTATCTATCTTACTTTGGAACATCTAGTATTTAGTTCATTCCGTGGTTTATGTCAGCTTTCTTTTATGGAGCCATCTATGGTGTATGCTCCATTTGGCATATCATTTGTGGGGAATTGGGTATGAGCTGATCTGGATAATCTTTGATCGAAAGGAAGAAAGAACGTGTGATCTTATGATAAATAGTTTTTAATTAAAAAAAGCTCAGGAAAATATTAGTGAATGAGATGTTTCTATAGTATCTTTCCATACTTTCTAATAAGAAATGAATTTTTAGTTTTTGATGGTGTCATGCAGGAGGCTGTGCCAAGGATTTCAGAGACTGATTTAGAGGTGTCTCGGCATCGGATTTCAGCTTTTTTGTCTACACATACTGCTTATGAGTTGCTTCCTGAGTCTGGCAAGGTTTGGATGCTTCACCGTCCTTTACGAGCCCTCAAATTGAGAATTGCATAGGATTTTGTTTCAATTGGCTGGTACATGTTCTGTTTCGAATGTGATTGTTGCAGGTCCTTGCCTTGGATGTTAATTTGCCTGTCAAGCAAGCATTCCATATTCTTTATGAGCAGGTATTCTTTGGTTGTCTGGGGTTGGAAGTGCTTTCAGCTTTTAGTTTTATTCTCTGAATTACAACATGCTGCTTGTGTCCTATGGTTTTGTTTTTCTTGCGTTGAAATGAAGAAGACTTCGAATGTAAAACCTTGTGTTTATATGGGAGCAGCTTATTTGCAATTTTTGTTAAGTTGGGTACTAAGCCAAATTAAATTTATAATGACTTGAATTAAACTTAGATTGGGAATAGAATCGAAGGATGGATGTGTAAAAACCATGTATCATCACACCACTTAATTTGCCTGTGAATGAAGTCATTACCGTACCGTACGGAATTTCCATTGGAATCAAATAAACATCTTTGCTATGTGTACCAGTTATAAAGATTTTGGCAGGGTCTCACTTACCAACTAGACTTTCAACCTTGAATGAGATGAAATAAGCTGCAACAAACTTGATTCTGTTTTATAAACTTATTGGAACTACATGAATTGAAGACAAAAACACATGCATGGAACCCCTAAAGGATCAAACCCCAAGGTCTACTACACATAATTATTGCTGTTAAAATCTTAAATAAAAGTAGTACTTGAAGTTTTTGAGATGTTTTTAAAAATCCAAAACTGCAGAAGACACATTCTAATTTAGGAAGTTGATGTCCATGTTCTCAATTCTGTGGATGCAGAGGAGTTGTTTTCTTGCATGCTGAAGATGTTTGTCCAATTTGTTGCAATTGATCTTCATATTTTCAATGTAATGAGAAGTATATGAATGCAATGGAATTCATCTAGGCTTTGTTGTCTGACTTCTCATTTTGCCTTATTTTTTATTTTTTATTTTCTTGTCTCTCTATGATTAGTTTTTCTTGAGCAACAGCTACATATGCATCTTTTATTGATCTAGACGTTCTTTTCAGGGAATTCCTGTAGCTCCTCTGTGGGATTTCTGCAAGGGGCAGTTTATTGGAATGCTAAGCCCTCTAGACTTCATCTTGATTTTGAGGGAGGTATGTTTCCAAAACTGTAGACAATTCCCCCCCCTCCCCGAAGTTGTTTGTCAGGCGCAGTTGTGTGTTAATTGTTATTAGTATGTTATTCTGCTATGATTTTCAAATTTCAAGGAGTTTTAATATTTTCTTATTACTGCTTAATGTATTTACAATCGTATCCTCACATTTAGGTTAAGGTATGCTTCTACCATCTGTTTCATCAGTAGTACTCATTGGATCTGTCCTATAGAGTTTTTGCATTTGTCAACAGTGTATCGTAGGGGCTACAGTTTAAACCAAAATCTACTATAGCTTGTGGCAAATTATTGGTGTGCTAGATGTGTCTGAAATTGAATGATGTCATTCTCTGTAGTTGGTGCCCGTGCTCCATTCTCTTCTGAATGTGGTATAAATTTTTCATACGTTGTGTTTGCAAAGGCCAGTCTCAGCTGATGGAGAAGTTTTGTTTCTTGCTAAAGATTTTACTATGCCAGACCATTAATATTTATCAAAGTTGAGTCTTAAAAGCATAGAGAACAGAGTATTTGAGGATACTGGTTAGTTGAAGTACATTGGTGCTTTGTGCATGTTTCAATTACAAACTAGATTCTAATTCCCATAAGAGTCAGCTTGAAGATTTTTATTTATCAAGCAGAGTTTAACTATAAAGGTAGCATTATTGAGTGTGCTCTTTATTGTGTAGCTGGTCATTGGGACAGCATTGGTGCTTTGTATATGTTTTGGTGTCTACTTAGATCCAAATTCCAATAATAGCAGTACAATTTTTTTTTTTTTTTTTTTTTAATTTTTCTTCGTTTTGCTTATTATGTTCGGCACCTTTGGTTTTGGATTTTGGAGGTTTGGATAGATGTAAGTTATATGTTCAGAACCTGGGTGACATATTTGTTATATAAATATATAATGATAGTATAATGTGATGATCCTTAAAAAAATTTAGTGCATTTAGTTCCGAAGTTCAAGGATTTTTCATAACATAACAAGTTGGTGGGAGCTGTTTGGGTTATTTCGAAGTTCAAGTCATGGTTTGAAAATTCTTTTTTCGGTGAAGTTTCATGAATCCTTTTTTATTTTTTAAACCATCAAAGTGTGAAGTGGATATAAAATAAAAACGTAAAAACTCGTTGAAAGAATTTGATAGACTTTGATAAAAAAAAAAAAGCAAAAATTCAACAAAGAATTTGATAAAATTTGATTGTACTTGATAAAATTGAACAAAGGTTGACAGAGAAGTAAAGGTGGACTTGGCATCTGGAATTTGGTACTTTGTAATGTGGTGCTGTCCAGTAAATGGATTTGGAGAACTGTTAATGAGACATATTCATTATGGGGGAGAGTGATTTTTAGTAAATATCTGCAAATTTTACCAGATGGTTTTTTGAGAAGGTGTTTGAGAGCCAGATATAGGTGCCCTTAGAAGTTCATATCTTCATCATCACATCAGTTCGCACCACAGTTTGCATGAAGAGATGGAGAAGGACAAGTTTTTAGTTTTTGGGTGGACAGGTAATTGGACAACTCCACATGGCATCCACATTCCCCTCGTTTACTGGCTGTGTAATATTCACTTCCAACACATTATCTCCATTTTTCATCACCACCTATCATCTGATCAACTAATATATATTTGGGCATTTCTTTTTAATAGGGCTCTAACGGACTGTGAATATGCAAAAATAGGTCAACTGCTCGACAAACTTCAAAAATTTTTTCATTTCTTCTGATTCGGATAAGTATGTAAGGTCTCTTGATCCATCCAACATTTACAGTTCTAAGTCCTTCTTCACATCACTCATGAATGCAACCAACATTCCACCATTTCCTTGTTCTGTTCACACTTGGCAGGCATGTATACCTTCCAAAGTAAGTGTATTTGGGTGGCTTTGGCTTGTTGACAGATCAATATGGTGGACACGTTGTAACAGAGCTCCCAAACATGTGTTTGTTCCCTCACTGTCAAGGTTTTCCTTGAGGGAGGGATAGGGCACGAAGCTAAGTTCTTTGTTTTAGGGTGGCATAGTCGGGTTGTTTGGTTGCTATGGCATCTGGAGATCATTCTTTGTTGTTTATCTTTCATTATATAATATTGCAATGGAGGCGATTTGCTTCTGTCTTAAAAAGTTGATTGAAAACGAGAAATGCCAATAATCATGCATTATTTTCCACTCCACAGCCAGTATATCAATATCAAATTTTTTTTTAATTAACAAGCTAATGGATTATGTAGTTTATGCGATACACTTTACTAAAAAGAAAAAGAAAAGAAGTAAAAAAGAAAGAGTCGAAAGAAGATAAAAACTTAAAAATAAATTATAAGAATTTTTGAAACCATCATCTGTTAGTTCTCTTATAAAACAAGACTAAAAATAATAAATTAAGCCTGGTATTTTAATTTTTTAAAGGTAAACTAACAAATTAAGCATGGTAAAATTCAATCTAGCAAAATATATGATTGAGAAGCTAGCTGTCACAAAATTAAATATCAAAAAAAAAAAAAAAGAAAAAGAATTGAGACAAAAAGCTACCATTTCAAATTCATCAATTCACTTGACTAGATTAATTTTGTTAGGTCACTTATTGGTATTTTATGCATTAAAAAAGTTCATTTATATGGATCCATTCATGAGTGGGTTGCCTAGTTGTTTTGTGGTCTTTGTGGAAAGAGAGAAATGTTTAAAGTCTTTGAAGATTTGAAGCATCCTGCTGTGGTCGTTTGGGAAGAAGTCCCAGCTCCGTGCCTCTTTTTGGGTGAGTAACACGAAGTTGGCTAAAGGTAATGTTCTGCGCTTTTGGAGTAGAAGTTGGGGCTACTTTGTAGAGTGATCTTGTGTGGTTTGGGGGTATACTGTTTAGTCTTTGGCTTTGTGTATTGTCTTAGCTTATACTACAGAAAATCATATTTAAGTGTATATATAAAATTTCTCTAAACTTCTCTTATGTAGCAAATTTTTTAACAAAAATTCTTCATATCGGATTAACTTCTCTAAATTAATTCTAATTCTCAAGCAATTATGGTCAAGTCGAAATCAAATTTCATCCTTGGTTAATAGGAGCAAGCTGGATGGTGCATAATAATCCTGCCAAGTGTTGTAGTTTGTTTGAGTGGTCTTGCTGTAATAGTATTTTTTGAAGGGGACTTTGGTTTTTTAGGTGTGTTGTGGTATAGAATTTCTTGTCCATTCAAGCTTTATGCTTGGTTGTGGTATATGCTTTCTTTTGGTTCTATCAATTTGATCTCTATTATATATATATATATTAATAAATAATTTTTCATAAATATCATAAATGTATTGAAATTTGCAAAGTCTGTGCAATGAAATAACAAATAAATGCAATAAAATAAAATCATCATATATAATAATTATTTCAAATTTCACCCTAACATAACAAGTTCAGAAAATATATTTCTATCATTCTTATAACTTTAACCTTGTCCCCATCAATAAAATTGTTCTATCTAATCCGAATACAAATTAGCGATAAGTAACAGTGATCAACTAAATTTTAAAATAGTTTCTTTTCTTAAAAAAGGGTTGGTGAAGAGATATAATAGCTTACGAGTAACAAAAAAATGTTATTGAATGGTGGTCCTATGGAAGTAGTTAAAAATAAAAATAAAGAAAAATAAAATAAAAACAAGTGATTGGTGGTTGGAGCAGAACAAGAATCAGTAGAAAAAAAAAGTTGCAGGTTGCACATGGTGGAAGAAGAAAAAGAAAACAAAGGGAGTTGCTATTCACATGGATTGCTATTATCAAATTTCTTATTTGGAAGTATATGTCTTTTAACATTATAAGAATTTGGATTTCAAGAAGATTTTCAGGATCTTCATTGCTGAATTTTGTCATTGGTCAATGGGATTGTCTGCCCAAATGTTTTACTTTTATTTGGACTTGCCTTGAGTTATTAAGATTTTAGATTGTGATGAGATGTTGGGCATGAAGAATAAATTAAAAAACTTAGTTTAAAAAAAATTAAAAATGATATAAAAAATAAATATGAAAAATTATGTAGAAAATTATTATTATTTTTTTGCTGAGAAAATGTAAAATTATCATGTATATTACATATTAATTTTGGTGTGAGATTTGGGCCCAGTTTTTTAATTAAAAAACTATTAAATGAGTTTAAAATAATATTCAAAATAAATATAAAAACCTATATATGAAATTAAGCTATATATGTATTATGTTTATTTTTACTAACATTTAACTCTTTGTAATTTTGTAAATATGAGAAAATTAAATATAAAAAGAACTTCTATATTTTAATATATTAATTTTGGTGCAAAATCTTGGGCCCATTAATGCAATTAAATAGGTTTAGAAATAAGTTAAAAATGATATTAAAATAAATTTTTTTTACATGAACCAAAAAATTTGTTAAAATAGCAAACCTTAGGAAAAACAAAATAGAACGCTACACCTAACAAAACCGAAAGCCAACCAATGATATCTATAACTATATTGATATCTATATATCTATATCTATGTTTCGCGCTATTTATCTATCAATCTATGTATTTGAGTACACGCTATTTCATCAAAAAAATCTGAAGATAATAAACACTTGCCTTTTATATAAACGTTATATATATTTTGATATATTTTGGAGAGCTATCTTTTTCATACATAAATATAGATTTTGACGTATCATTTTGATCAAAAGATGGAAGATAACAAAAACTTGCCCTTTTTAACTCTTAAAAATCCTTGCTCTTTCTTTAGATATTTTTGACACTTGAATCCCAAATATTTTGGCTCTCTATAAAATACTTACTATATATAAAATTTAGGACCCACAAGCTTTTGGGGGCCAAGGCCATGGCCTGTGGGTGCATTTATAAAAAGAGTAGAACCTATGTTTAAAATTAATAATCAATTGTTATTTATTTGCTATGGTGTGTGTTCTGTGCCAGAGTTGCCTAGGCAGTTCATTGTATGAGAGCTTCTTGTGATGTTGGCTTGGAAAGTTGCGTACATATGTTATTGTTTTATTGCTGAAGGTTTGTATATGTTTTTGTCTCATTCAAAGCTTATATTACTTCTGTGATCTCTTGAAAATTGTTATTTGGGATGAGAAACTGATTGCTAATTGTGAAGGCCTTCGTTTTATAGCTTAAATCTTAGGGCTGATTTGAAAACCTCTAACCCTTGAAACTTGCAGCTTGGGAATCGTGGCTCAAATTTAACGGAAGAAGAGCTTGAAACACACACCATATCTGCTTGGAAAGAGGGAAAATTACATCTTGATAGACAAATTGGTGGGCAAGGAAGGGCATCCTCAAGGAGTCTAATTGATGTAAGTGTCTTTTCTACCTTCCTTTAGCATACACCTTGAGTAAAATTTGTTTATTAATTTCCTTTTTCTTGCACACCATCTTTTGAGACGCAGAATTTAAAGAAAAGTTATTGTCATTTACTTTGTGTGGGACGATTGAAATTCTATCTTTACATTAGTAGCATTTTTGCTAATTTTTTACATATTTGCCTGGTTGATGGATCTCTAGGCTATTGCACAATGGTATGGTAGGCATGTATTGAATGTACACACATGCATGCACACACATGCTTACACATACAAAACCACATGTGTGATGACAACCTTTAGATGGCGACTTGAAAGCTTTTGATTGGAAGTTTGCTTTACTCTTGTTATATTTGAAGTTCTCTATAATAATAGTTGTGTGCTTGTTGAATCCTTCCAGTGCGTTAAAATCTTATTGCTTGTGGCAGTGCATCATTTAAAGAATGTTGTTAATGGTTTATTATCTTTAAAGGACAACTATTGGCAATGGTAAAGGTTGTTTCTATGATGAACTAGAGGACGTGGGTTTGAATCTAGTAACAATCTCTCAGCAATGACATGGTTAGGCTGTGTAATTTGACCCTTCCTTAGAGTGTATGGTGGTGGGAATCTCTTGCCCTTGGTAGACCCTTGTTTTTCTCAATTGATGTCAAGTTAGGTAATTTTGCATGCTTGGGTAGACATTATTCCTGTATTCACTTGGAACTTGGAAGCCATGTAACAATTGCACTTTCACGTTAAAGTTTCTTACGTAGTTGATGCTAGTAAGGATCATAAATGATAGTTAGTTTGAGTCGTCCAAGGGATCTCGTATGTTCTAACAAGCTTTTAGCCTTACTAATTGTTCTATACAAACAAAAGAAAGAAAGATTTAATGAGAATTTCGGATTTCAACAACATATGAGTGAACCTTTGAGTGTTTCATAATCCCTGTCAACTTTCAAAAACCAATGTTAATTGTAAATTATATTTTAAAAGAGGTTATGATTGTCACACCATGCCGATTCAAATCCATGTGCCAAGAGTTCACAAATTATGACATTAAATATCGTGAGGCACGACAATAAAGAGGTACACAGATGCATTTGGGCCCAAAATACACAGATGCATCTGGGCCCAAAATAAATATCATTTCAGTACATTAAACCGAGATGGGCATACAAGAACATAGCTGTTAAGAGGGCAATGCCCTTACAAAAAGAGATGAACAAAAATAGAGTGGATTCCATCAATGCGCTTAAAATGCGGCAACGCTACATAGAGATAGGTTTTTGCATGCCTTGGGGTTTGCATGATACCCCTTAAAATATCTAATCTAATGCATCTTAATTTCCTGAAAAAGTAACTAGGTGAGCTCAACAGCTTAGTGAATCAAACATGATAAATGTATCTCGTGTAAAAATTAATTACTACGATACATAAATGGTCAACATGTTAGCTCACAACGTAACAAACAAGAATGCAATCACTGTGGCATTAAGATCCACATGCTATGTAGCTGTTTGACACCATGATCTGAATGATTCTTGCAAGGTAAGCGCCAAGTACAGGCCCTGGGCCATTAGTGTTCCAAGAAACAACACATGGCAGCCATGAGGCACCAAGGTATGGGTGTTACACAATCACAAAGTACCAAGGGCCAAGTGGTCCAGTAATGACAGCCACACAGCCCACTGGGGTGTGAGTGCTATGTAGCTACGAGGCCCTTCCGTCTGTATGCTCCAAGTACATGTACATTTTTCAATATGAAGTGAGAAGCATTCATAAAAAGTGTGGATTCAAGTTAATGATGATGCATAGTAACAATATTGATGAAAAGTACACGGCGGGTATCATTGTAAAGACTAGACATACAAGTCCAGGCCTTTATCCTTACTTTTTCAAGTCACGAACAAGTCTGCATCTCCGAAGGTAAGCAGAGCAAGGCTTTGGTTAGATGGTTTGGAAATGAGGGGGAAACCGTTATTTATAGAAAACACTCGAAAGAAACTCAAGTACCAGGCACCTGCCTCGGTACTTTCCCTCTTATAGACGATGTCCTGGTTTTTGATCATCAATTTGGTTTTTTCAGTGTGGTTATTGGTAGATTTCACTGTGAATTGGTTGGTGTAAGCATTAATTTATCATTTTGTTTATTCTGTTTGAAATTTGGGAATGTCACAACAACAATTATATTGCTTTTTCAGATCATATGTTTGGGAATTTGGTGTATTATTGAGTGAGCGTTGATGAAATACTTTTGGTCAGTGTCATTATTATGCTTTTACCAATTGTAATAATATTTCTGAAAGCAAATATATATAG
The DNA here is from genome assembly GCA_030144865.1 of Tinospora cordifolia. Classification (NCBI taxonomy): domain Eukaryota; kingdom Viridiplantae; phylum Streptophyta; class Magnoliopsida; order Ranunculales; family Menispermaceae; genus Tinospora; species Tinospora cordifolia. The sequence goes on from JAJIYU010002307.1 coordinate 26,367, forward strand.
TATGCTCTAAGACCATATAAAAAGATTATATTACTGTAGAGAAAATTATGTTAATGTGCATGATCATTTAATTTAATTAAAATTTTTTTTTATCATGCTTAAACTTGACTGATTTTTAAATTTGGACAGTCTTAACTTTTGTCCAAACTCAACCTGAATTTTAAAGATTTAATGCTGCCCCAAGATGAGGAAAAAAAAGAAAGTAATTTGAAGAAAAGTTGAAGAAGAAAAGATGGAAGAGAGAAATTAATAATCCATTTAATCAGTCTAGCAATTCCAGTTACAGACCACATTAGCTGGAGAATTGTAAAATACTTAAAATATGTATCCTACTTCAGTTTAGTAACTAAAACCCTGTGTAAATAAAATTATTAGATTTAAATTGGCATAAACAACTATATCCTAAAATAAAAATCCTTCTAAAGCAAGTGATTATTAACATCAAAATAAAAATAAATATTGTAACTAATGACATAAATTATTTATTTACATTTATTTCATTCTTTATTCATATTATTGTTTGAATCTATTTGAAAATGGGCTGAGCAAAATGGGACTTTGGATATGATGCAGCACCAAGATGAGGAAAGAAAAAAAAAATTATAAAGTAAAGTAGAAGAAGAAGCGAAAGAAGAGAGAAATTAGTATTCTATTTGAGCAATGAGCAATTCCAGTTTCGGTACACATTTTTATTAGAGATCTAAAAGACTTAATCTGTATCCTACTTTAATTCAGGAAGTATGTAAACAAAATTATTAGCTTTCAATTGGCATAAACAACTAAATCCTAAAATAAAAATCCTTCTAAAATTAGCTCATTTATAACATCCAAGTAGAAAGAAATATTTTAGATAATAACATTTATTGCTTGTTTTTATTTCCTTCTTTATTTATGTCATTGTTTGAATCTATTCGATATTGGGCTGACGAAAATGGGGATTTGGGTTTGGAGATCATTTTTTGAAGACATTATTTGCTCTTCATATTTTTGTGCTTGATACATGTATGGTCCTAGAAGCATCATTTACCTAGCCAACGAAAGTTACCTTGGTTTCTGTAAATGTTGTTTTGTTGGATATATGAAATGTGTTCTTCATTACATTCACAATTATAATTTTTGGAGCTCTACATGGTGATCGTTATTTTGTTCTGTTAGGCCGGGCCTTTTGATTCTATGAAAGAAGTTGCTACAAGGATTTTGCAAAACAAGGTGGCTACCATTCCAATTATCCATTCTTCTTCACAGGATGGTTCTTTTCCTCAGCTATTACATCTTGCTTCATTGTCAGGGATACTAAGATGTAAGTTTTTGCTTGCTTTGCCTATGCTTTCATCATAATCTTTTCTTATTAACATTAACCCTTTTTATGCCCAGGTATTTGCAGGCATTTTAGACATTCTTCTAGCTCCTTGCCTATCCTTCAACAGCCGATTTGTTCTATTCCTTTAGGCACCTGGGTGCCAAGAATTGGGGATTCAAGTGGACAGCCATTGGCAATTTTGCGACCAAGTTCATCTCTTAGTTCTGCTCTAACTTTGTTACTTCAAGGTGCTGGATATTTTTTGTTTTGCAAAGAACCAATATGCATGTAACAGCTAAAATTTCTTTGCTCTTCTGCTTCTGCTCACAGATGCTATTGCATTTCCTTTCCTTTACAGCTCAAGTTAGCTCCATACCGATAGTTGATGACAATGACTCTTTACTGGATATATATTCTCGAAGGTAATTTCTGTACTCTGCAGCTACGCCCCATACAACATGATCTGTGTTCCTTATTTATTTTATTTTATTTTCTAAGAAGAGACAACAATGTATTCATATTATAATATTGACTGTGAGTACATCATCATTATAATTATTATTTTGTTACTATCATTTTATTTTTTGTTTCAGTATTTTTTTTGAGAAGAAATAACAATGTATTCATATTATATTCTTATGACTCTGATTACCTCATCATTGTAATTGTTATTTTGTTACTATTATTTTATTGTTTGTTTCAGTATCTTTTTATTGGTTAGTGGTGGAATTTGAATCTAATGGCCCTAAGGCTTGCATACACCTGGCAAACCACTCTCCATTTTATCAAGGCTGTGGTTTCCTCCGACAAATTACAATTCTCTGATCATTAGCGTTTGAATGGTCTTATGCTGATTATGTTCTTTGACAGTGACATTACAGCTTTGGCTAAGGACAAAGTGTATGCACAGATTCAACTTGATGAAATGAGTATTCATCAGGTAACTGCTAACGCTCATAAAAGTTCATTAATATGCTTTGCCTGATCCTACCTTGATTTTTATGTACAAAAAGAGGAAGAGGAAGAAGATGTGAAGAAAGTGAAATGATTCGATACTTATGAATGTGTACCAACTACCTAGATATTGTAATTACAGATAGGACTATTGCATATGATTGGCGAAATTATCGGTTATGATGTGCCAGTTACAGTTGCTACTTTTTTTCTATGTTAGTGTAAAATTGGTCGTCACTTGGAATATATTAGAAAGAAAAAGGAAAGGTGGTCTACGTCACACGAGGGTGCATGAATTGAATAATTGTTATCCAATTCCTTAGGTGGCCATTTTGCCTCCCTTCTCTATAACTTATTATTATACAGAGCAATATGCACGGTCCTTCAAAATTAGTGAAGTTGATCAAATTAGTTTGGGAAATAATAGTGGCATATTAGCAATTGAGGCATGTGTCATTGCTTTAGCCTTATTTGCCTTGATTTTAATGTTATACTATTCTTTCAAATCAAGCATGCATATGGTATTTTTTGTTTTACCTTTAGCCTCAGCAATTCTGTCTTCCCATTTCCCTTATATGGCATCTACTTCATGTCCTTATTTATGCTGTTTTTGATCTTCTTGAAGATACTAAACTTGTTTGCCCAAGCTCCTGACACCTCAATATGTGTCTGTTCTGTTGCTTATGTGAACATACAGGCCTTGCAATTGAGCCAAGATGCAAATTCTCCTCATGGAGTCTTCGATGGACAAAGATGTCAGATGTGTTTGCGTTCAGATCCCCTGCACAAAGTGATGGAACGATTGACAAACCCTGGTAATCCTTCCAACTATAATATTCCAACTCATTGATTTAGCGTGCGAGTGAACTCTCTTGTTTCCAAATATGATTTATTTATTTTTCATTAAAAAGGAGGAACACGCGGCAAATTCTCTTCTCTCTCTTTTTTTGTGATCTTGCTGCTACTGGTTCCTGATTTTCAGGGGTTAGGCGTGTTGTTATCGTGGAGGCTGGAAGTAAGCGTGTTGAAGGCATCATCTCACTAAGTGATGTCTTCAAGTTCTTGCTTGGGTAGTGATTAGCAGTGCGTTACATATTCTTTTAAAGTGGTTGCTGTGATGGCTTTGGCGAAACTCCAAACCCGATTTTGGTGGCCTTTGGTCTCCCGCTCCAAGTACTATCTCGCACGCTGCACTCCATTCGGTGTTAGTCGGGCAAGCTTGGTTTTTTCTTGGGTGAGTCTTTGATTGGATATGGACCTCAAAGTCCCATAGCCTGATCATTCTAAGATGCAAGGCTGAAGAAGAAAAAAAAAGAAAAAAAAAAGAAGAGGTCTGTAAATTATTAAGAGACGATTCTTTATCCTTCCTTGACCTAAATGATCACCTTCATTTTGGTTTCTTCGACACCCCATGGGAATGCCTTTTTGGTTTTGTTTCTGAAAGAGGATGGGACTTCGGGGGTACCGTTATCTACCCTTGATTATAATGAATAATATAGGAAGAGAAGGGAGAGAGGAGAATTGGGGATTTTTCATTGCCTGGGTGTTTTGCCCTATTCCAAATTTATGCTATAATCTCTAGTATTTTCAATGTGAAAGTTTGTCTCATTGTCTCATGAAAGGAGAAAAAACAAAATAAAATAAATCCTTATCTGACTATTAAACTGTAAGTTAATTTATAATTACTCGTAGTTATATTTATAAGCACCAACTGTTCGAGAGGAGCAACCACTACCCACCATATATCGGAAACAAGCAAAAGCCAGCCCCCAGCACAACCACATAGAAAAGGAATGGCGAACCAGGCCTCTACTCGCAAAAGGAATGATGTACGTATAGATTAACTGACCAACGAAGTAATAACAGACTTCCATGGTCATTACAAAATACATCTCCTCCGGCCATATCTTCTAAACATGACCCCTACCCATGAAGAGTTCTGCTCCAATTAGTACCTTAAAAGCCACTTTCCACATGAAACAATACTTCTTTTTTTCTGAATTTATTAATCTCTTGGCCACCCTCCTTCACTGGCATTTCTGTAATCTTCCTTTTCACCAAAGCTCTACCTCAAGCCCACTATTTGTCAAGAATAATTGGGCCATGCTTAAAGGGATCTTGAACACAGTCCTGGTCAAAGCAAGCCTACACACTCGAGAAAGAAAAGCGTACTTCCGCCCGTCAACCTATGTGCCTGCCGCCT
>JAJIYU010002308.1:0-30812 GCA_030144865.1 Tinospora cordifolia
TTTCCTATTCTCATTCTCGTTCTGCCTGTCCCCATACTGTCTTCTTCTCTCTCCTTTCTCCTGAAGGGTATCTCCTCTTCTATTTGCATGGAACCACTTCAGATTCCAGTCCGGGATCCGTCTTCCTTGCTTCCTATCTTTCCTTTCTACCATCCTTCCTTTCTTTGCATTTTCGTACCACTTTTCCGTCCCTCGTGTTTCCTTCTTCCACCTTCCTTCCGTCCTGTACTCCTAATTCCAGCTTTCTTTCCAACGTTGTCTGTTTTCTTTCCTCCTCCGATCTCGTCTCCTCTCAACCTCACCGTCTTCCTCCATCGCCTCTGTCTTCCTCCATCTGAACGTATGGGGGGGTGCAATTATTGAAGCTCTTGAAGAAACAATCTATATGTAAGCAAAATTATCAGATGGAGCTAATTTTTTAGCAGAAACAATAATTACTTGATTATATCATTATAATGTATACTGTAGATGAACACAAAACAACAATCTAATGGACACAAGCAACACCAGTTATAACATGAAAAAACAACAATCTAATGAGACAAATGCAGCTGACTAAAGCCTCAGTTATAACATGAAAAAACACAATGCAAACATGTGCCCCAGTCCAAAACCCAAAGAAAGGAGTGCCTCAGTTATAAGCTGACTAAAGCCTCAGTTATAACATAAATAAATAAATAAATAAATTTTTACAAGAAACAAATATAATTATATTGCAGTTAACACTATAACAACCAGAAGTTGCCAACAGTGGCAGAAGTTATCCACCAGATCAACATTCCAACTCCAACATATCATCACAAATACAAACACACCTATCCCAATTGAGAACCCAATCTGAGATACAGAACCCCTTTGAGTATGATGGTGCCTACATCCATGAGCCTGCAGTCAGTTTAATGACTTCCATACCTGGTCCCCAATTTCATCTGATCCTTAAAAATCCTCCTGTTCCACTCAAGCCAAATCTGCAACCGTGTAGCAGAAAATGTAATTCTCCCCAATCCTCTTTCCTCCTGTAATAAATGAAGAACATAAAATGATTGGTCTGTGATTCAGCATTGTTCTAATCAATGCCACTCATTTATAATGAGGATACAACCTTTACCAATCCACTTGACAATATGAATTGGACCAATCTGAAGCAAATAAACTACTCTGGGATATTAGACCATGTGTATCTTGCATTCTCTAATAGCAAATGCTTTAGTTCCAGTTCTACTAGCTTGTCAAATTATTGCATGCTTCTAGCCAATCTAGCGCCATACAACTTCCCCTCCATATGCCAAGGTGCATTAAAGTCTCCACAAATGCACCACCGATGCCAGCATATTACTAATAGAGTTGCAATTTCATCCCAAATTAAGTTGAGACCTATAGCTATAGCTGGCCCATCAACTCCCATACACAATCATATATTTGTTTCCCCTCCTTTTTACACATACTGACACTGAAAAACATCCCACCAAGCACTTCATCGACCAATTTATGAGTCCTACATCACCAAAATATCACATGTTGCTCCTTCAGAAGGTAGCATTGCCCAACCCTTGAATCCAGATCTCATAATTGTCCTATTTGCCTTTGCCCAATTGCAACCCTCTTCGTTTCCTACAAAATTGCAATATTCAGGTTCTCCAACCTAATTAATCTTTGCATGAGTTTCCCTTTCTGCCCATTACCAATCCCCCTGATATTCGATGATATTATCTTCATTGCACCTCCTTGTCCACCTTTTTGCTTTCAAGACTTTGCAAGAATTTCCCAAATTGTCTCCATGAAAATTTTTTTAGGCCTTCCAAAATATGTTCCTTCTTTTTTTGCATAATCTCAACTTCATTCTCCTAGCATAATCAACCAAAAGTTTGTCTAACTGAAGTGAACTTTTGACCCCACAACCTACCGTGCCCTTTCTGCCCTCAATTCCATTCTAGTCCATCAACATTAGTGTGAAACTGCCCCCCTTCATTCAAGTATGATATGGGCCTACATCCTTCGATGGTTGATTCGTAAGAAGGGGAAAAGAGGATGGGACCATTGATGGGCTTGTTGAAAGGGAATTTTGAATTGGAGAGTGGATGAAGTCATTCATATTAGGAGACTTATGATCTACATTATTAACACACCTCGGATCCAAGAGAATGCCTGCATTATCTGGGTTTAGTTCCAGATCGCTTGCCTAATTGCGATCATGTTCTTCCTCCATCATGACAAAGGTAGCACCTAAACCTAAATCATCGTCCTCCCGTCATTTGATGAGAATGACTCTGTTCAAATGAAGTCCTCACACTCATCATCATCATCAAACTCATCAACAAGATCATTTCCATCATAGTTGTCATTGACATGAAATATTATGCCCTCCTCACTGTTAGTAATTAACCTTTGCTTGAGCTCTCAACTTCTTCAGTTGTCTCTTGGACAAGTGTCTTTGTCTAGAGCTTCTCTTCTTCATCCCCGAACCACCATCCAACATATACTTTGTTGCCCTGCGCTTGCTTTTTGTTGACAAAGACTTGTCCACCTGGTTGATGTTAACTATTTCTTCCATGATCACCACCGTCTTCCTCTTCTTCGATTCTTCCCCTTCTCCCTCCACTACTCTATTATACTTTGATTGGTTGATTTGCGTCCTGATATTTCTCTTGGCAATGTGATTCTAATAGCAAGCTTTGCCCAAGCCTCTCATCATCCTAATGATGCTTTGGCATCTGTCCTCATCTAGATTAAGCCCATTTAAATCCCCACCTTTCCATGCGGCCTATTGTTTAGGCCCACTGCACTTTCAAAACCATTCTACATTTCATCCCTCTGTTTTGTCAGTACTACAACATCTGAAGAGACTACCAAAAATCCCCTCTTTGAAAAACCAACAATCTTATTTGTACACTTTTCAACTACCTTTTGTTGTCTTCCTAGCCATTTCTATTTCATTAGACAGCATATCAACTTTTCTTCCATTCCCCAATTCCTCCCTCTTTTGTTGCCACGTGATTTTCCTCGTTTGACATCTATTGGTTTTGCTCCACATTTTTTTTTAGTTCTCAACAACCATATGCGATGATCGTTCCTCATTTGTCCTTCCCTTATCCATTTGATTTCCTCGAGCCATGTACTCCCCTTCAATTATATCCACCTCCAATTAAAAGAATGTAGCACCATCATTTGCATTGACCATCAGCAACCCTTTCTGACATTGGTGTAGCCAAAAAACTTGGATTTTATATATTTTCCCTTTGAACTCCATCAATGCTAACTCTAGGAGAAATCCTCCACTGTCTCTTGCCACCTTAAGCTTTGCATACCATAAATATCTTAATGTTTGTGTTTCTTCATCCACCTCCAACAATCCACCAAGAGATTTCCCCTACCTAAACAAAAAGATCCGGTCCCCAAAGTTCTAATGGCAGGCCTTCCAGACCTACCCAACTATTAATGCATCATAATTGCTTTCCTCCCATTTTAATGTCAAATCCCATTCCCATGGTTTTATAATTAATGACTCCCCTTTATGTTCCAGCATCTTCCTCACTCGTACACTAGTGGATAGCTCTGTCTTTGGCCATAACCACCATGGATACTTCACTACCAACCTTCTTTGCAAGCTCATGTTCCATATCTTGCCACTTCATTTCAGGTTTTAATCTAAACAAAACAATTGCAAGGTTCCATTTCTCTTTAGGTTTTGCACATTATCGCAAACCACTCTGTAAAAGTGACATCACGACTGACACATAATACCATATAGGCTACTCCTACGTATATAATATTATATTAGTCTCTCTAATCTTGTATTACATTATATTCATAAAAAAATTCAACAGAATCTCCCCTATAATTTTGACTTATCGCAAAGAAAAATAGCACCTAGTACACAATTAATTACTTAACAATTTTAAAAACAAATAAGCTATAACACACTTCCATCCACCATAATTTACAACTCACAATCTACAATTTCTCACTCTTATCTAGGTTAAACAAATTCACGTCCCTCTAAGCGATTGAAGAATAGTCTACTCTTCCTGTGCCAGTCACTTTCTTTTCGATCTATTCCTGACATATTGAAGAAAATAAGTGAGCTACATCACGCGCAATGAATATTCGTTATCTATGGCATTTAGATACATTTAAATAACCATGCATACAATTAAATCAAGTATAACATTTAAACTCATCATGCAAATCTAAACAACACACATATGCATTTTAACATAGTGATTATGTTATAAATTCAACCATGCAAAATTTAATAAAATACACTCGTATGCATTTTTCCAAGAAATAGAATCAGTCTCACTTATCGACAAGCTTTAACCAGAGTAAATGCACCTCTAATTATCACATATTCCACAATTATTTCAAGGATTATCACATAAAGAAAGGCAGACACTTCTCACGGCTCAGCCCCACATGGATTATCACATAAAAAGTATTATTCTTCATGGCTCAGTCCATTAAAATAATACTCGTATTTTAGATTTATTTTTGCAAACCCAAAACACGCTATCGTGTAAATAAAACTTCATGAATTTCAAACCAATGCAACATATGTTCATAGAGATAGCATGCTTACATTTAAATCATTTTTATAGTTACAACGGCATATAAATAACCAAAATAAAAAAAATACTTAAAGAATATCAAAGTTTATCCCGTTTGGCACATGTCTCACTTTCTAGTACAATAACCAATCTCTTCAAAATTTACTGTAAATCAAGTGAACAAACTAACATTTCCTATAATATATATTATTTTCTATATACATCTATTCTATTAGCATTAAATTACATTAAATTAGTATTAACACTTATTTACATCTATTAACACTTAGTATTAACACTATGTATATATATATATATATATATATATATATGTGCGCGTGTGTGTGTGTGTGTGTGTTTATACATAACATTATATAATGTTACTTATTGATATCACATTTTATAACCTTTTCGATTTTATATTCATATGCATTTCCCCAAGAAATAGAGTCTTCTTGTCAAGCTTTAACCAAAGTAGACTGCACCACTGATTACTCCATACTCCACAATCATTTTGAGGATTATTACATAGAAAAAGGCCGATACTTCTAATGGCTCAGTCTCAAATAGATTATCACATAAGAAGTATTATTCTCCATGGCTCAGTCCATCAACATGATACCGTGTTTTAGATCTGCTCTTACAGATCTAAAACATATTGTCGTGTAAATACAATTTCATGAATTCCAAAAAAATGCATCATTGCTATTAACTAGGCATTTGTACCATTTCTTCCTTTGTATTTTGTTTTGCCACATTCTTCCACTGCAATTCCTCTATTCTCCCCTTGTTGTGACTGTTCATCTTCTTGACATCTCTTATACCCTTCAGACGTTCCACGAATTTAAACCACCTACAATTGTTCGTCCTTCTCTTTGCCAGAACAAAAATCTGTCTAAGTCTCCCACTTGCAACTTTGGATATTTGTAGATACAATCCCTACTTAATCATGGATTCTCCTTCTCCCTTGAAATTTCTCTGAAGCTCACAATGTTTCACTATATTCTTTTGCATCCACTTCTAATCTGATGGTGAAGACCTTCTCTTGAACTCTTCAATCCATATGTGTTCTCCCTTTTCAACAGTATCATAATAAAGTCTTTGTTACCTGCTCTAAACTATCGCTTATGGTCCATCTAAATTAAATAAATAAATAAATAAGGAAAAAGCAACACAACCCATCCACCCCAAATCCTTCAGGTATGGACAACAAAGAAATAAGTGGCTTGGGGATTTGTTCCTTGGCAACACAGGACACAGCATTGTGGAGACAAATAGTCTTCTTTGCAATATGTGCAAGGTATTAAGTCTCCTAAGAGCCAACAACCATCTAAGCACTAAACTTTTGATAGGACATACTTTATATACAAATTTCAATACAAGGAAGGGAAAGTGAGTCTTACTTGCCCTAACATTTCTAGGAGTTCAACAGCCTCAATTCGTATTGTTTAAAGGTCTAGAAAAGTGCAGGTTCCAAGCTAGGTTGTTGCTAGAAAAGGTTACTCGTACAGTCTAACATGTGCAACTCTTACTATCTCCCATCATCTAAAGATATTGAGACCATTGATCCATTATCCTTTATCTTCATGACATTATTTAAATTCTGTAACTCAATCTATGTTTTGTAGTTGCCTGATATCTCATCAGGTTATTTTCCTTTATTAATATAATATTATTCTAGTTTCTGTTTCAAAAAATAAAAAATATAAAAAAAAAAAAACCTTACCCCTCTCCTTCCCCATGTCTTCAAGAAATGTCATACCACTACTATGGCAATTTGTCCACCAGCCTTAAATTTTTCTAAAACCTCCAACCACCTAGTCTCTACAAAAAAATAAGTCTCTGCCACATCAACACCTACAATTAGTAGATATGAGTGATCTCTAAACACCTCCTCCACATTCACCTTCCTATTTCAAAGTACCAAAATGAAAAATCTTTTGCACCCACCTGGAAAAGCTCCTGATGATTCATCGACATTCGCACATGATCGCCCATTGTAACAAAACTATGGACAACTATCAATAAGTATCTGATGAACCAAGTAACAAAAGATTTTTACTCAATGTTGTGCTTTAATCGTTCTTACTCCCAGCCAGGGTTCTTATTTTTAGTTTCTTCATCTACCAGTACTAGCTAAATGCTTTCCACACACTGCTAAACCAAATTGTATTGTGTCAGAGGTCAATTAACACCAAGTTCTGCATAACAACCAACACATGCACCAGCATCAAATTGTCTCACCAAGCAATAGGCACTCACCAAGTCACTTGTTTTTGTAGGATTCCCATGTTTATGGAGATCACAGTGAATTCTCTGTGATATTGAAGTTTTCAAGTCAATGCAAATATGTGACATTGATTTCAACATTATGTTTTATTTTTTCCTAAGCTGGATGAGTTAAGATGATTAAAGGCTCATCTTCAGTTAATTTCAAGCACATAGACAATTGGATTCTCGAGGATGCTAACAAGTCGAACTTGTTAAGAAGGCTAAAGAGTTTAAACCTAATTAATGAAATAGAAAGAGAATGTGGTGGCACTACCAAAAGATCATCAAAAAATCTATCGTAGGGAAAGGCGAAGGAAGATTGGCACTACTAGAATCAGTCACGAGGAAAGTCATGGAATCCACTTGCTTCAACACTGAAAAGGGATTACATGACTTCACCCGATTGGAGAACCAGCCTACTCATTTGGACATGAGACAGAATCTGAGGGTTCATCAATACAAGTTAGGAGGACTGGAAAAGCCTTAAGTATCACGTAGTTCCGTCAAGTGTTAAAATCTCTAGGTCGTTCAGACGATGAGTTTCGAAAATTAAAAGCTTGCCTTCTGTTAATTTCAGGCACATAAACACCTAATCTCGTGTTCCCAATTTATAGTTTCATTTATGCTTAGCCATAGACATATGTGCTTGGTTAACCCTAGGGACATGTATGAAGATATGAATCTTATGGCTTATCTTGACATGGCATCATGGCATTAGCAGCTTTATACCTTGCACATGTTCCCTAAGTCATACACAGAACAAAAACAAGGGATGCTAACGAGATTCAAGCACTATTGTTTGTATGTCCAAGAATATGAAATACCTAAACGTCATGAGCTTCGTACTGCTCTACAGCAAGAGAAAAACTTTTCCAACTGGCCTAAATCTAAGAAACACATATAGTTACGGCAAGATTTGTAATATATCCAAACACAAAAGAAATGAAGAAACATTGTTTTCAACCTTCCAAAGGATGAGATTAGTAAAAGTACTTTTGAAACTAAATTAAAATTAGCAGATGAGAAGAAGTGAAAACCAAGGTAAGATATAATTCCTCATGTCAGCATTCAGCCATTGCAACAAAGTTCCCTCAATTTCAATCCTTGAACGGATATACAACTAACATAACTTAAAACAGTAATTAAATACTCATTCATTCCATCCCCATGTCTAGTAGCAACATATACAACTGAATAACACGGGAAAAAACAAAGATTTACAGATTCATGCAAAAACAAGAAATGTAGCACCATTTCTGGGTAATATCAACAAGAAGATCCCGAAGTATGTGATTGAGTGCTCACCTCATTGTGAAATTCTGATATCTACTCCCTCTTCTGCAGTTGGACCAACAGCTGTGAGGTGTTGTGTCTCGGATGATGCCAAGGGGGCTTGAATGGAGAGACAAGATTCTGTAATATCCATTGGGTTACTGCTGTCCTTTGTCCCTTCACAATTATCGCTTTCTCCAGTGCAAGCTGCAGCTGAAGAAACACTGCTTGCAGACCTTCCCACACTTGATGAGGAAGACCCAGATGTAGCAGTTTCTGCTAGAACTTCAGCATTTGGAAGATCTTTGGGTGTAGTAGTGGTGGTAGGAGTTGGAGAATTTTCACTGGTGCTATGTTGATTGTTCAATTTATTGGAGGTCGTCAACCAGGAAAGATGCAAATTATAGCCTTTCCAATTTTTACAATTCGAGAAAGCTCTCTCAGCTGAATGACGTGTTCTAAACATTATCCGAGCAGATAATTTTTCTGACTGTCCACAACAAGCAGCAGTAGAACCAGCCTCAGGATCTTCCAGCTCTACAGCTGAGAGATCACCAAAAGGTGAAAAGAATTCCTTCAATGCAGCAACCTGTGAATACACAAAAACAGTTCCTATACATTAATATCAAAACTGAAAGCACATGTTTTATATGGTCCCATGAATAACTGCTTCTAAACTCCATACAAATTCACCTGGTGATTTGTTAGAATTACGATTTGTTACAGTCAATTAGTGTATTTTGCGAGCATCGCAAGGCAACAGAGATGAGAATATAATGATGGAGATATGGTAGCTATTTATGATCTCTTCACTTAATCAGCTATTTGCCAGAGCAAGTAGGAAACAGTGAAACGAAGACAATTACAATAAGTGTCAAAAAGCTTTAATTTAGAGATAGCCATGAATCATCCCCCCTCCCTACTCATTACCACTTGCCCAAATCATCCTCTCTCCCTCAACATCATCTATTGCCCATTTGCTTGAAAAAGAAGAAGGGGAAAAAAAAAAGGTGGAAGAAGGAGTTAATAACCAAGAAGCTAATAGCACCACCTTCAATGCTCAACTTCAATTTCCTTGGCTCTATTATCCAGAATATGCAAACACTTAAAAAAAATAAAAAAAATAAAAAAAAAAGTTGTGATTGCTACTCTTCAAGTTGTGCTGGATAATCTCGGGAATGATTGAAACAAATTCTGAACATTTAGCGACCCAAAATTAGGGTAAAGTTCAGTTTTTACTTCATGTCCAGCAAGGCAATAATGGTGAAGTAGTAGCACATCGTACCAAAACCTCTTTCGTCATCATATCAACTCAAAAAAGATTTCCTAGCTAAAAAAATGTCAATTCGACCATTAGGATGGAACCCACTCCAGCAGTAGTCGTCAGTTGAAATAGAAGGAGAAAGATGCATGTGTCTAGCACAGAATATGCTACAACAAATACTGTATACTCTTTCCCAAGGACATCATCGGCCAATGTCTTTCTTTAGCAATCAGAGAGAAGATTCAGGTGCTATTTAATGGAATCTTCATTTAAGGTTTTCTGCTCGGGAGAGAAGTGCAAAAGAGGAAAGTGTTGTTCAGGTGATATTGAGAGATTGTTTTCTAGATGATGAGGAGGACCGGATTGTTTGGATAGAAGACTCCTCGAGGTAATTCTCTTACAAATCTTTCTTCTCGGTCTTGACTAATTCTAATAGAGTTATTCCTTCTTCGTTCAAAATGAAATAAATAAAATCTCGAACGAAATGCGGGCTAAAAGACAAACATATCGAATAAAAAATTAAATTCAATTTAATTGAATAATTAAATTATTATTATTATTTGAAAACATAAATTTCGAAAATATTAATATTTTAGAATATAAAATCTTTAGAATATAGATATTAGAATATCTAATATAGATCATAAACTATGACGAACCAAATTAGATTCTACCCTGCGACGAGTCGTTGAAGGCCAAATTAGATCTACCTTCGACGACCTGTGACAAAGTGCAACGACTCAAATGTGAAGACTGTGACAAACAAGAAGCGACAAAGACGAACCCTGCAAAGGCAATGCGAACTGTGATGTTGTCTGGTTTGCCTTTATGCGATTCTGCGATCTAGATCATAGATAGTCGTCACAACAAAGTTTGTTGTCGTCGTCATATGATCTGCCTAGCATTCAATAGAAAACATTTGAACTACTCATCATGTTATGATCCAAAGACCTTTTGAACTATTCATCGTCTTCATCGTTGTGACGCAACCCTACCATTTGGTCTGCGATCGTCAACGGGAGCTCGGCATCATTATTCTACGAACTAGTCTGAGGCGAGTTGTTTTGGGTTGCCGTCTTCAACGGCTCTAAGTCGTCGTATGGTTTTAGTTTCGTTTTCCAAGGTTCTGTTCCTCTATTTTTGCTCGTTTGGTTTTGTTAGTCTGCTGGTCTGGGTCATCGTCTAGTCTATCCTAGTGCTTGTCTGATTCTATTGGTCGTTTGGTCATGTCAAGCTGGTCTTTTCTATTACTCTAGATGTTGGGATGCTTGGTTTTCTTCTGAAATTGAACACAAAGACAATTAGTTGTGTTTCTGGGTACCAAGAATAGAAGTAGAGATTTTTGTGTATCAACCTTACAAAGACTGCGAGTTTTGTTTTCTGCAAGCGAGTCTCGATAGTGATTGCGAGACTAAGTCCTTCGAGTTGGGTGCAGAGGTTGTGAGAATCTATGGAAAGGAAAAGGATCAAGGTGTGGAAATCTAAACGAGGAAACGCTCCCGTCATTGATGAATACACAAGATCAAGGCAATTTCGTGCGGTAATGAATGTTGACACTGGTAGGTGGATCATAAAGATAGCGTAGGAGGCGGCTAAAAAGAAGAGAGATGACAACTTCAAGAGGAGGAGCAACAGAGTTGTGCTGATAGTAGAAACCTTTACCAACTATAGGGGAAGGTATCTAAGGTTACTGAAGGTTGAAAATGGATACCAAAGAATGATCATTATTCTAGAGGAAGACAGAGATCGAAAGTGGGAGAGATTTAGGCGTAAGGTGGAGGTACATTGTTTCACGGAAGGTATCGAAGAAAGGGTTGCTATGTTTAGAAGGGGTGGATGCAATGGTGAGTGGACTAGTGACAAGGAGGCACTGTACAGAAGCGAACAGAGAAGGCCAACTACATGGAATCAAAGCATTAAGCCTAAGACGAAAATTGCAAAATTAGTGGTCCAAGGGAGACCGACTACACGAAATCAAAGTTTCATACCAAAGACCAAATTTGCATCGCCTATAGATCAGAGTTATCTGTGGCTATTGTTTAAAAGGTTCTCAGACGAGGTTTGTTGGGAGGATATCTCAAAAGAAATCATGCAAATGCGAAACATGGAGTGCAGGTTGATCCCTATATGCAGAGATAGAGCTCTATTGAAGTGTTCATAAAAAGGAGTAAAATATGTTGATGAAAAGGAAAATTAACTCAACTCTAAATGATGAAATAAAGCCTTGGGAGAAAGCAATGCAATGGCTCAATCAGGTGTTCTATAGCCGAAAGAGTGGATCGGAATCAAAGGTGTGCCTATTACAACATGGACGAAGGCAACATTTCGGGAAATTGCTATGAAATGTGGGAGACTGATAGAGATGGACCCATTATTAGTTGAAGGATGCACTTATGATATTGCATTTCTGAAGGTCGAGGGGTGAAGTTGCAGTTTTTTACCTGAAAACATGGAGATACATATAAGAACTGAGGTGTTTTCTGTTCGTTTATTTCGATTTAAGTCAAAGGAAGACAAAATACGTGAGCTAGGGCAAAATATGATGGCATAAAATTGGAATAACTACGTGCACAAAGAGGAGACATGCAGAGAGGTGGTTGGTGAAGCAGTTGATAATGGAAGAGAGGAGTTTGGTGAAGATGACAGGCAGAACAATGAGCTAGAGACACGTGGGGTCCAAGAGACATTTCAGAGGTATGTGATGCAGCCCATAGAATCAAGGCTTGAAAGCCTTAAAAGAAGGAGATGATAGGAACAGGACCCTAAATATTCAATAGGCCTCATCCAGCGGGAGCCAATTGAATAAGTCCACTAAGGGAGAAATTAGCAAGGGGATGGGAGAGGTTTAGTACCTTCAATTAAAGTTTACAAGAGGAGATCGAAGCAAAATGTGGTCCTTCAACAAACCAGATACATTGACAATGCTAGAAGGGTAGGGGAACAGAACTTAGGCAAGGTTAGAAGGAAGAAAATAGTATTGAATGATGCGAAGGAGAGTGATGATTGTGGCGATACTGAGGATGAGAAGATGTTAGAATCTTGCCAGGCGGACTCCTCGAGCTATATATAATGCGAGATAAACAGGTGGTTCAGCATGATAGGGGGGAAGGATTAAATGGGCTCTTTAATTCCTCATCATCTCCTCCTTCCATAGTGCCAAATTTAGAACCGGGGACAGGAAGGAAATCTGCTAAGAGACAGGAAGTAGACTCGACCATAATGAGAGGAAGAGAGATCAAGAACTATTTGGATACCCTAGAGCATGTCGAATTGGAGGAGCTTAAGAAAAAGTTCACTGTCTTGTTGGTCAAGCTAGAAAGGGCAACAGGCAGAAAAATGTGGATGTAATTAAGATTATAAATAAATCTGTTTTTCTTATTGCAGGATGGGTTTGGGTTCTCTTTCAGGGATTGGATGCTTAAATGAGATTCCATTTTGTACTCTCTTTTGTAAGCACGTGTGGTGCCTTGGGCTGCTCATCTACCTTTATTAATATATAATATCTATTGTTTCTTTTAATATATATAACATTTTTCTATATTATTATAACTTATTATATAAAACTAAATTTTATATATTATTGTTATAATTTTATAGATTATGTATATTAACTATATTTATATATATTAATTATAGATTATATATAATTTTTCTATATTATTATAAATTATTATATATAACTAAATTTTTACATATTATTGTTATAATATTATAGATTATATATATTAACTATATTTATATATATTAATTATAGATTATAATATTATAACAAAGAAAATCAATATCATCCCACTCATTGGGATGGGAGGAGAACTATGTCACTACAGACTTATACTTCTACTCATGTTTCATTATTTATTCTAAATTTTTGGCCCTGGGACATAAATATGTTATACCAAATCCAAATTGGTAATTGTCAAATATTCCTACTTTTCTTTCGCTTTATCCATTATTCCAATCATATATATCGAAAGATAAGAACTCAACAAAAAGAAGAAAAAAAAATGTAAGTGGACCTTACCCATTGAATTATGACTATGATCTACTATTCTGATTTTCAAATTCAATAGAAGTCATACAACAAGTATATTTTAGAGCAGTCACCCCTTACTCTATTCCCTCCTCCTGCCAGGAACGCAGGGTGTCTTCCTTTATCAAAATTTTAACTCTATTATTTTAAGAACTGCAAAGAGCTAACTTCTTGAAGAATGAAGCTAAGTCCCTTCCAAAGTCAAGTTGTTCGCGTGGAAGGTAGCTCTGGAGAGAGTAAATACAAGGGAGATGACTCAGTGGCGCTTTCCAAGATTTTGTTTATCTCCTTCGTGATAACCCTATATGCAAAGAAATGGAGAATCATTAGACCATTTGTTCATAAGGTGTTCGTTTACCAGCTACGTTTGGTCCAGATGGAGGAGTGTCTTTAGCCTTAGTCTAAAGGAGATCAAGCAAGAGATTCCTTTTAATGTCTGTCCTTTCCTAGAAGAATTAAGCCCTAAGAAGCGTACGTATTGGGTGGTGGTGTGATTAGTGGTTCTCTTATGTTCGTGGAAGGAGCGCAATGCTAAGATTTTTGCAAATAAGAGCTGCCCCCGATCTTAGATATGGAGGAATCTATGTCGGTGGCCTCTTT
Organism: Tinospora cordifolia; assembly: GCA_030144865.1. NCBI lineage: Eukaryota > Viridiplantae > Streptophyta > Magnoliopsida > Ranunculales > Menispermaceae > Tinospora > Tinospora cordifolia. Next base: position 13,982 of record JAJIYU010002308.1, read on the forward strand.
CTAGACTAGCAATAGTTCTATTTCCTAAGAGTATTCCATTTCAGAGTGGACAAGGGGGTGGGAAAACACTTTGCAATCAGGGGTTGATGTTGAGGGCGGCCAGCTTGTTGGGATGCCATCCCTCTTTTTTGCAGCTTCTTTCTTTGTCATATTAATAAACCTAATTATTTCTTTTTAAAAAAACAAATATTGTAATTAACATTCACTACGGTTGAGCTGAACTAAAAATTTTAAGCTGAATTCCACCTCTTTTAACTTCCTAAAAAAATCACTGCTCTTAGGAAGGTGCAATCAGATAGATGGCATACATATTATACAGTCTGATGCATGCTTTCAAGAAAAATAAAAAGGGTTGATGTATCACACTCCTGCCTATGTGTAGACAGATTGATACATGTATAAATATCAATGGCTAGTTTCAAAAGGTTATAAAAATGAAATAACAAACAAAGATTAAAAGAATATTTCATTTTCTTGACATTTAAGAAAAAAGAGAGGGAGACTTACATTTGCAAGCTCAGCAGGCAAAGGTGGAAGAATCTTAAATGCAGTTGGACGATTATCCAATTTAAATCTATTTGCAAGAACAGGAGTTCCTAATGGAGCTGAAAGACGAACAGGAGGCTTCAAACTCCTAGGTGACTGCAGTGCAACTGTTGCGCTTGATCTTGGACTAGAAGAGACAATATTATCACCCAGATTGGCTTTCTCTAATAATTTCTCAGCTACCGGGTGTTGCCTGCATATATTTGCATCAACAGATTTTGGCGTAGAAGCTTTCAAAACATCAGCTGTTGCTTCCACTTTATACCTTTTCACAGTCTGCTCAGCTACGTCATCCTTTACAGATGAAGTCTGCAAAAGACACATAATAAGAGAGATACCTGAATATTTCATTTTATTTTTATATAACTCAACATTTCTGATTTTAGAGTAAGTTATTGATGCTTGCTGTAAAACATACAGGAAGAAAAGAGGAAATGTTCAATTACATATCATGGAATTCTATACTGCTAAATTGTTAATCTATTTTAACACGGATCCGGTCAACAAATCATATTAAAAACAATGAAGTGTAAAGGAAAAATTATCTCCTACTACGTGACCTTCAAAATGAAATGGCAGATAAAAGAAAGTGAGCTCATCAAAATTCAAACCTGGTCACTGTTCAACAACATAACAATATGGCTACCTCTAATATTCCTGTAACATAATCAAAATTTTAAATGCTAGCACTAACATTGTTTTATATACTGCAATCTCAAATTTTCTGAACTAACAAATATTGTTAATACTTTAAGACAGTGTTGTCAAGGCGGTAAGGCGATTTAAGACAATAAGCCTCCATAAAGCGAGGTGGATCCTAGGCGAGGATTAGGCGGGACTTAGGCGATCCTTAAAATAATTACTTAAAGGTCCCCTGAAGAATTATTTATTTATTTATTGATCCCTCACTATATATATATATATGTAAATACATTTCCCTGAAGAATTGTTTAATACTTTTTCATAATTTTATTTATATATAATTTATATTTAATTAATTAATGATATATAAATTATAAAATTATAAATAATGACATATTAGATTATACATTATGATAAACTCGTGATCATCATAATTTTTTTTTTTTTTTTTTGAAGAGAAACTATAAGATAGATATATCTTAATAAATAAAAGGTTGCTAGATGAGGAATCTAGCAACATACATTGGATTACATAAGGAACAAAATATTATGCCAATTGGCTACCCACTCCCCAAAACTATATCCTTTACTAAGTCTACATACTTCACTTCACTCTCTCTCTCTCTCTCTCTCTCGGAGAGACGTAGAGAGAGAGGAGATACATAGAGAGAGAATGAGAGACAAAAGAGAGACATAAATAGAGAGAGAGAGGAGAGACGCAAAAAGAGAGGCAAAAGAGAGACGTAAATAGAGAGAGAGAAGAGAGACACAAAAAGATAGAAAGGAAGGGAGCAGAGAAAGAGGGAGGGACGCAAAAAGAGAGAGGGAGAGATACAAAAAGAGAGGGAGAATGAGAGAACCGAGAGAAAGACAGAAAGATGCACAGTGATATGGAGAGACTCGCCGGAGTCGCTCACCAAAGAAGGCGTCAGAGTTGCTCGCCGGGGTGTCGGAGATGATTGCCTGAGTCTCAAAGATGATCGTCGGAGCTGGTTCGAGTCGTTTGACTTGGAGAGATTTGAGCACAAAGTTATTAGATTTAGGTTAAAATTAAAAAAATTAATTAATTAATTAAAAGCCCTCCTATTTTTTAAAAATTTATAGACAAGTGCCCCCAGCGCCTAGGCGGTGGCGTAGGCGTTGAGGGGCCCTGGACAACTAGGCCGCGCCTTGACAACACTGCTTTAAGATTTTGCATTCATTTAAGTCCAAAAAGATAAATAAGTATAAGGATGACACTTGATCTTACTTTTTTCTCAATCTTATCTAACAGGCGGCGGAAGTCATTGCGTTTTTGGTCCAGCATTTCCTGTTTCTGACGGAGCTCCTCCTTCAGAATCTCCAGGTTCTCTAGCTTCTTTTGAGGAATGACCTTGGGACCATTTGCTGCTACAGACCTTGGATGAATAGCTGGGAGGGCAGGAACATCAGAAGAAGATGGTGCACCAGACTTTGGGTGTGGAGAATCAAGATTTCCTTTTCCTCCATCAGAACCAGGTAATTGAGCATCAACTATTGCAGTAGGGCCTCCATGAGCAACTGCAGCAGTAGTAGCATTGCCACTATTCATACCATTGACAGGAATACTGTCCCTGTTAGCCCACCATAGCTTGATGAAACGATTACCCATTACAGCATCAGGTGCCCTCAGAGCAGCTTCTGCCTCCTCTCTCTTGGAAAACTGGATAAAAGCCTTTTCACTGTTCATTGGTATGTAAATATCAATAACCTCTCCAAATTTTCGAAAATGAGAAAGAAGGGCCTCCGTTTTGTTATTCTTCAGAGGAATTCCATTAACAAACAGTGTGCACACAGCTTTCTGGGATGATTTGCGAGAAGAATCAATCTGAGGCCTCTGTGCAGCAGAATATATAGCTTTTGCATCAACATCCTCAGAGACATTCTGCTTCCTTTTATGGACTAGTGCCTCTTCTTGATTTTGTTTTGTTTCATTCTCAGGACAATCCATTGAAGCAACTGTAGCATCAGGTTTTCCAGCCATCTCTAGTTTACTGCGAGAATTCCCAATCCTTCCCCAAACAGATGAGCCTGCCTGAGAAGCAATGGCTGGAACAAAACTTCTGTCAATGTGTTCGCTGTCCACGCCAGCAGATAACTTGAAATTGTGACGATCAGAATGATCAGAACTCCATAAAGACTCATCATCAAACTTGGGTGAAGACAGTCCTACAAGTCCACTGGATGTTTGAGGATGATCCTTATTCCATAAAGGTTGATCAGGATCATAGAAATCAGCTTCACCGGCACCAGGAGCAGAGAACATTCCATTCAAGCCCGAAGCATCATCAGTAGTCCCGGGCTTATTACTCTTACCATGCACAGGTTTGCTAGCTGTCATCAGGCTTGAAGAACCAGCACCAGAAGGTAAGGTCCCAGTTCCGGCTGCACTGCCAAGTAGGTGTGCACTTGGAAGTGAGACAGGGAGATTGAACTGTGAGAGGCTCTGCAATTGGTAAAACCAACAAAAATGTTATAGCATTATCAAACTTGTTATTCAAGCAATGTCGTGAGCTTACACTCGACAATCTCACCTAGATGCATAAAGAAAATCTTCAATAAGAAAGATCTGCCTTTACACACACAAATTGTTGTAAATATTCCCATGAGTATTCAACATATGAGCTGCGTCTAGATAGGCCTACCGAAAATTAATAAAACGGAAGGCACTAACCACCTGAGAAATGAATTTCTCAAGTGAAGTAAAAGATGGTCTGCATAGCAGACAAATGACTCCTTCCAATGCAATTATGAGATGGCTCACAGATAAGGACTATGACTTATGAACACATACAGAGATCAATGACTGGACACCAATATAGGCCACTACCTCAGATATATTACAGAAACAATCACCATATAAAATAATGTCCTGCCCATTTAATGACTCCTTCCCCCAAGTGATGCAAGGAAATCAGCTAAAGTGAGTAATAGTGAGCTTGTCCAACATCCTCAAAACTTAAAACAAAAGGTAAACACTAAACAAGTCAAGAATACACACACACACGCACACAGAAAAGAGAGAGAGAGAGAGAGAGAGAGAGAGAGAGAGAGAGAGATTTAAAGGACCATACATGGATGATGTATTTAGACTCTAGTAAGTTATTGGACTGGACATAGTTAAAACCTAATCTTATTATGCTAGAGAGAAGGATGACAAAAACTTAGGAAGGCATAAATTTTTCTGTCCAACAATGTGTACAAAGGGCATTTCTGCATGTTTGAAGCTACATTTTTATCTATCTAATCAGATTGACAAAACATTCAGTACACAGCTTTGCAGAGCCGTAGGGATCATCATACTTAATAGAATAGATGAATATAGCTTTTGAACTACTAGTCTCAGTCTGCAATAGGTGCTGTTTGCGACAATAGGATCTCCATGTTTGGAGGTACAGCAGTAAAAGGGAGTACCAGCAATACTTCAAAGACATGTGCATATTGTGAAGGTTTGCACAATTTAAAAATGGAAATCCAATATGAAGCAATAGGCATGCACATTAACTGTGCATGCATTGATGCAAAATGCTCTCAGGACAAGAGCATAACTCAAGGGCACAAGTGCACTGTCAAGGTTTAAAGATCTAAGAATAGAAATCTAATATGGTGCAATAGGCATGCAAATTAAGTTTGCATGCACTGATGCAAAATGCTCAAGACAAGAGCTTAACTCAAGCGCTCAAACTTAAGGCAAAGTGTCCTGGATTTAAGCACAATATCTGCTGAAATGTCTTTTCTTTTTTAATTGACTCAAGTGTAAGACCCAAAACCTTTATCAAGAGTACATCAAATGAAAGGTTTCTTCTCCTTCCCTCCTTATATTCTCTTTTCCTCTTCTTTTTCTTCTTGCTCCCTTTTTTCATAATTCATCACATCCTTCTTCTCTTCTTTTTTTCATTTTCTTTTTCTAACACAGCTTTCAGTTTTTTTTTTTTTTTTCATTTTCTTCTCTTCATTTTTTTCAATCTTTTTTATTTTTTTTTCTTTTTTTCTTTCCGACAATTCTTTTTTTTTTGGGTGCTAGCTTACACTTTTCTTCCGCAATTTTTCCTTCTTTTACTTATTTTTTTTGTTGATCCATACATGAGATATATATACTGGACAGAGATGCAAAAGATTGCTCCATAAGAAAATGCAAATAAAAGTAGGAGGAATGGAATAGACAACAAGAAAAGATAAATAAAAAAGAAAAGATGAGTCCTCAAAAATAATCAAATCATTTGCCAACTTGAATGTTCAGGAGAAAGGTTGCAAAATTTGGCTTCACCAAAACTTCCTTCACTTCAGTTTTTAAATTTCTTGAGGAAATTCAAAATCCAATTCTACTATGATTAATGTTTCCTTCAAGATATGCTAATAAAAGCATGATTACACAAATAGAATATATTGATTTATAAATGCTTCAATCATCAAAAAGTATGGTCTTTGTAACTCTAATCTATAAACCATTACAAAATAATAAAAAGCCTGTTCTATTGTCTGCTCAAAACTGTAGCAGAAGCTTATCTACGATCATGAAAATCAATTCAGTGAAGCTGATTAGATGGGATGACTTGAGGATGGAAATCATTCAATTAAAGATGAAACTTTCATCATTAACAAAAATGTATTAGCATTTTTAGGTTGAGAAATTAATAATTAGAAAACATGGAAAAGGGCCAATTCAAAAGGGTATTTACATTGTATCATCTCCTAGAATAGATATAATGGAAGTCAGTTCTGACTGCTCAACGCATTGGCCAAAAGGCAAATGTTTTAAACTCCATACATCATTTGAACCATGAGGGTTTCTCAATAGCCAGAGGCCACGGCTAGGAACTTGTTTAAATGAAATGATCTTCATGGAAACACAAAAGATGTTAAAAATAAGTACCTGTACATCATCTACTACAATTCGATTTACACCATGTTCCATTGGGCACATATCTCCTCTCAAGCAAAATCCACGCTCCTCAAAATCCCTACAACGTTGACGGGGCAAGTTGATATTCAACGATTGATTGATTGATGGTCCAAGCGTTCCCTGCAAACTAAGTGGATGGAGCCCATCCAGACCTCCATTAGGCATTGCAGGAATTAAACCAAATGGCTGCAACCCTCTGCTTGCAAACAGACTAGGATTAGGTCCCTGTGGAACCATTTGAGATGCAAAATCAAGAGCATCAAAAGTGCTGAACTTTGAATCATTCTGGCTCCAAGGTCCAGAATTTCTTCCTCTTCCTCTACCAATTGGAAGACGACCTAGTGATGCAGATAAATCAAAACGTTGAGCAAGATCACCACGAAATGCCTGGTTTACTCTGGGTCTTGGACCTAGGTCAAAAGGCGCTCGCGGCAATGGTGCCAAACCAGGACGCTTTTTTTCAAGCTTAGCTGAGAAGTCTCGATCTAAAATGGCTGGATTATACTCTTTACGGTGTTCACTAGACTGAGGATCACTCCCCAGGAATGCCCCATTTTCAAGAAGCCTGTTCTGCTTTTTGTTGGGCCTTCTCAAAATTGGTCCAAGCATACCTTTCTCTGAAGACTGGGACCGGGTTTCCCTCCTCCGATGCTTATGATTGCGATCATCATCATCATCATCACTGATTTCTTTATCCTCTGGATCACTGATACAACCAGAAGGGGAAAGCCCCCCTGTCCTCAACATCGAACTATTAATTTCTACTGTGTCTTCAGCCATGAGAGATTGAGATGCTCCAGCTTGCCCATCAGCATCTAAACCTTTACCAGGTACAGGTATTGAACCATCTTCAAGGGCCTTAAACAATTCAGTGATAAACGGTTGTGTGCCTGCAAAGAATAAAAGAGAGTATTGAAGCAGAGGCAGCATATGGAAAATAGAAAATTAACATAAACATTTGGATGAAACCTAAACAAGTGAGATTTCCAGCATATAAAAATAGGCCCTGCACCTTAATACTGTTAACAGATTGTCCCAAACATCAATTATGTAATGAAAACTACTAAATTACTCTACAATAACTTCACAACTTCGATGAGCATGAAGTAACTTAATTTCATCTAGTTTGGGTATAAAATAATCATTGTGTCCTCATATTGTAACATCTTAAGATAAAATTTACTTCCTCAGAAAAAGAGAACTCTGAGATAGCATTAGCAAATTTGAAAGACATTACAATTTACAAAATTAACTTCAACATGAATTTAGATATGAGCAGCACCAATCGCAAAGTGGCCATGTTTTGCTAATTTTCAACATAATAAACTTTATTTTGGCTTAAGATGGCATCCTAAGAAACATCATTTAAAGCTAAGCTATTAACTTTTGAATCTTTAATGGAAATACATTAAGGCACCTTTAATGGAGAAAGCAACTACTTTTTCAGTTGTCAATCTCAAAATAGGTGAAAGCATTATGATCCTAACTTTTGTATCTTTTTCCTGTTATGCACTAACGGCATAGTGCCAAAAAGGCACTCTTCATGACACAATCCAAAGAGAAACAGTTGAGCAATGTCACTCATTGCAATTGGGATCAAAAACAAAAATCAGACACCAAAATTTAAAGGTATAAAATCCTTTCGAGCTTCTGCAATTGCAAAAAGACAAACAACTAGAATATTTGGAATTCCAAACAACCTTTCTATTTCTGAAAAATAATAGGCATAAAAATGGCAGCCATAGAATAATACTTACAAAAATTGCAAGCTAGAAGCGAATAGTTTGAGGGGTTAGTGACTCACATCATGAATCTCAGGAATCATGTGCATATATGAATCCAGTTTAAAGCACATATTTGTAGTTTTGTTTATTAACACATGCAATTCATTTAATAGTTTCGTAACAAGTCATTTTAGTTATAAAGAAAGATTCAAAATACGCAATAATTTGTAAAGTATGATCTGTTCATTACGAGTTTATCCTTAAAAAATGCCAATTTTAGGTGTTTATGATCCTCAATCTTCTTGGCTTGGACAGTGCATTATTTTTCTTTCTTTTATTATTTGTTTCTGAAACGTCACTAGAGTCTTTTTTTTATTGCTCTATTCTCTAAGTTCATTATATCGATTTAATTCAATGATATATGAAGATCCTTATTTTCTGTTTTATTGATATTTTTTACTACAAATGTTTTCATCAAAATGAAAAATAAGAAATAAATTTGTATGATCCAGGGTTGCATCACATATGCATCATGAAGATCCACAAACTTCTAACCTCTCAAACTAATTTTTTAATTGACACTGAAAACTAATGCTTGTAGGTTTATGTCCTAGGTCACCTTTCTTTTGAATTTGATTTTTGAACTGTGAACCAACCTTGAAATAAGTTCAGATTAAACAGTTTAAAAAAAAAAACTGTGGCCAAAAGTACTACAATTATTTGCATATTTCTTGAACTTAGATAGCAACTGTTGACTACCCAAACCAACTGAATGATTTAACTCAAATAAGCCTTTCCCAACTACATGGATTTAGATACATGAATTTGCTTCATCCACTTTACTTGATCAAGGCCCAAACCCTTGGCAAAGGTCAACATTGTCAACTTTCTTCACTCATTTGCTTTTAAGAACTTGTGAGAAGTGAGAAGATTTTTATGATTGGTTTGCTTAAGGTCCTGCACAATTGTGAAGATTTCTTTTCTCTCAACAATACAACAGGTTATTTGGAATTTGTCTCTTTTCTGAAATATAAAATTAAATAGAAAGTAAAATCATTTGGGAATTTAAGAGCTACTAGGGGAGTCATCTCCCTTGCTACAGTTTGGTCCATCTAAATTGAAAAGAATTATAATTCTTTTTTAATATCTTGAACGAAGCTCATTACATTAAGGAATCCTCCAAGCTAGCAATAGATAGTTTTGTCTTACTTAGAAAAAGGTTACGTCACTATTCATTTTAGCTTAATAGCTAGTCTAATATCTTGCACTTAGGCAAGGGGAATTGAGGTCGAGGTTGGATTCAGTGCACACTTGGTTGCTAGAGATCATTACCCTATCCCCATATTTGTTTGTGTTTCTCGTGTTTATCTCGGTGTATAAAAGGCTCAGCACAAGCAACATCATACAGAAACAAGCACCAGATAGTTGCATCTCCCCACATTGTTGTATTCCCTGTGAGGTGACAGGGGAAAGCATTGAGGACTTCTTTGTGGAGTGCAGCTTTGCTAGTGAAATACAGAGAAGATGGAGCATGTTCTCGAGTGGTAGAGACATGGTCCATCAGGGGTGGATGAAGCTATCACTCTATCACACGTACAGGCATTGTCCCAAGCTAAGAGGGGGGCTGATTTAATAGCATCATACATATCATTATGCGCAATATGGCTTGAGAGGAATAACAGGCTATTCAATAGACAAGAGGTTGACATCAACTTCTTTAGGGAGAATACTGAAATGAAGGCTTGTATGTGGGTTTGTGCATCTCCATGGAGTAATGAGTTTCTAATTTGTGCTTATGTACAGATTAGGGTGATTGTTTACCTTGATAAGGTTGAATTTGATATATTTTGACATCAGTTAGGTTTGGAGGCATCTAGACCTACATAATATATGCATTATTTTCCTTTATCAATGAATAAATGTGTTTCTTCCTCACAGAGAAAATTATTTCAACATGGAGAATTCTTATAAAAGTTTTGCCAATTAGATAAGTTTAAAGATCTTTTGTATGGATGTTAAAATATCTAGATTGACTGCAATGCATCCTAGAAACTAATGCAAATACACGATGCTGAAACGTAATTAGAATATACGAGAAAAAAGTTAATAATCTTGCTAAATGGGTTGGTCGAATTTGAAAAGATGGCTTATGGTTTTCATCTGGTTTTAGTGTTTTGATTTTAATTTTGTGGTCATTTACTCCTAAGAAACTATTCTTAAACCTCATAATTAAAATATATAGCTTTTTCTTCTTACAACAAGGGGGTTAAAGACCAGAAGGATGGCTTCGCCTCACAATTAAAATATAAAATTTTTTTCTTATTTCAATTTTCTTTTTTATTGTCTCTTTTCTTCTTTTTCCATCAAGCATATCCCTTAAAATTAGATAACTTGTTAACTTGTTATGACCATTTTTATATTGCTATTTTGGTTGATAGAACAAAAAATGATGCATAGCTTTTCTTAAGCTTTTTGCTTTTTAATAATGAAAACAATTCATGTTGACCTCCTTAACAAAGTCTGTTGAAATTTGCGTTAGTTTTTGCTCTTTTAAATCGAATAGGAAAGCTTTTTATAGAAGCTAATCAAGTTTTTGAATTTCAAAATTCCTTGCACTCTTCAATTCAGCAAATTTTATCCCAAAAATCTTTGATGAGTTTTGCTAATTTTTTCATACCACTCTTCATAGTTTCCAAAAAGAGAAAAAGAAAATTGTCAAATGCAGAAGTCATTGATCTTAACATATAAATAGAGGAGCTCTACATCTTACATCAGTAATGTTTTTACCACATAATGCCGGTAGATCTAGGCTAAAAATGCAAAATTTCTACACCTGACATTTTACTTCACACGAAAGATAAGGCTTTTTGCCCAATCCACGCTTCTTCCCCCGAAACAAAACATAAAGATTGTATAAAGGGAAAATACAATTGGAATCTCCGGATTCAAAATAAAATAACCCAAAATGACAATAATCAGACAAAATCTAATGAGAAAAGAAAACACATGTAACGGAATGATTGATCTTTCCAAGAGATCCAAAAAGAGGGAAACAAAAGATGCTGTACACACAAATAAAACATACCCTGACCAAGGAACTCAACTAATTTCTCTTCACAGAGCTTTTGTAGCTCTTTGGTAGGCTTGTCTTTCTTTAACAAAGCTGCCACATACTTTGCAAGAATCACAGGGTCAGCCTCTGTCCTGTAATATGCATACAAGATCATCAAAAATGTACAAAAGCTCAGCAAAGTCAAACAGAAATATAAGTTCCTAGCCCATCCATTTTCTTCTTTTGTTATACAATTGAAGAGGAAAGCACTTGTCACGTACTACCCAAAAATAAAAATAAAAAGAGCTCAGGAAATTAGCTCCCTGCCATGCAACAAAACAAAAGAGAAATTTGTAACAATGTCTCAGATATCTGCTGAATTCACATTAAGGTTTATGAAGATTCATAAAGGTTCACGTTTCACATCCAATATAAATTCTTTGTGTCTTTGGCATCTGGATTCAGAATAACCTACTTTTAAACACACAAAACTATCCTAAAATGTTCATTATCCAGTTAAGCAACTTGCTGACACCTTTGAAAAAAAAACAAAACAAAAAAAAATTAAAAAATAAAAAATAAATGCTTGCCAAGTGAAAGCTTTACCAAGTAACAAGCCAGGAAAATGTGCACAAGTGAGCTAAGCAAAACTAACTGTAAGCAAATAAATGCAAAATGTGCTTAAAGATATGGTTTACAAAGATCAGGAATGCTGGGTGGTAAAGAGACAACAAATGAACAAAATATAGACAAAAAAAAAAAGTAAACCGTAATGCAAGAAGTGTACATAATGAGATGGATGTGTGGTAAAACATTAAAAAAAGATCTACAGCACAAACCTTTGACCACCATGTCACAGCCACAATACAATAATAATTCATAATTCTGTGATCCAACAGAACAGCTTTGCTAGTTCATCTCAATAATAATTCATAATTTTTTGCCAACACTACCCTTGATCCTTGTACAATCCAACAGAACAGCTTTGGTAGTTCATCTCCTCCCTTTGCTCCATTATTTGCCCTCCTCTCTTTCCACAGGCACGTTACCCTGTCACATGCTTGCTTTCCAAGCAGAATCACTCCTCAATTGATTTGTTGAGGACTCTTGACAATTTCAAGTTCAGCATACCAACTTTCACCAGACAGCATCAATTATTTGATTCACGAATTAAAAGTAGCCCTTCCAGTACCTCTATGAATCAAGCTATTAAACTTTAACTTTAATTCCTAATGCCCCAACTTACCTCAACCCATTATTTTCTCAACCATGTGAACTTAACTACACTAATTGGCTCCTCCATACTGCTCTATCAAATGCTAAGTTGACATTTGAATCACCAGTTTTCACAAAGGCATTCTATCCCTCAAATAGTTTGATGATCAAAATTCATGTCAACTGTTACAGCAATCCACCTCCTGCTTTAAATAAACGATGAACAAACTGAATAATAATATTAAAACCAATACGAGCACAGGTTAGTAATTGCTAACAACGATGAGGAATCGTACTTATTACAGAGAGTAATGGAAAAACGCAAACGTTTCCCACTCACATAACCCCAAAATTGTTAATCACATGCCTAATTTTTTCACTTACACTCACACACACGTACACCAAAAGAAAAATCAAATCAAATCAAATCAAATTAGAGTTTAGCAAACATGAAGCCAGAAAGATCAAGAAAACACCAAATAACCTAGGGTTTTATGTTTCGATTATTCTTGCATTCAAGAAAGTTGAGATTTATTGAAATGAAGATCACTTACAATGGTTCAAGATTCTTAGCGAGGTATCCGGTTAAGGAGTCTTCCTCAGCTTTCATGTCTATCCGCTCAACCATCCATCAGGAAACAAACACAAGAAAAAAGATGCCCTAAAACGCCATTAAAAAAATGGCATGCGGCAATCGGATTAGAAGATTACTAATCAACGAACGAACAATGGGATACTCGCCGAGTAATTAATTCTTCAGCAACTGTAGTTAGGGTTTTGAAACCGATTATTCTGAGGAAGACGAAGAAGAAAAGCTGAGCGAGCAAATTAGAATTTCGCTGCAAGGGCCAAGGAGAAGTGCAACAAATCCAAAATTGTAACAAAAGAAAAATGAAAAAACACGTGAAAAAGTATTTGTGATATTTTTATTAAAAAAATAGTTATTGACCTATTTAAGTAAGCAGGCCTAATTGTTATATATATATATATATATATAATATAATATAATATAATATAAATTATTATTATAATTAGATAGCAGATGTTTATAACTTTTAAATATTTCTAGATTATAATTTTTAATTTATTCTTATTCATTCTCCATTTATTTTCTAGCATCAAATCATAAGATTTTGCAGCAATAAAAGAATAGTCAAGAACCCAATATTTTTTTTTAATCTCTTATATTTTTGTCTTCTACTTGCTTTTTTAATTTTTCTTTTAAATTTATTTTATAACAATCATTCAATTCTCAATAACAAGCTTCAATTTTTCTTGTGGATGTTTAATATTTTTATAATATCTAAGTTGCAACTTATTCTGTAGAATGATGTTATCGTGACATTCAAATAAATAAAAATGTGTGATTAAAATTATTTGCCAAGTAAAAGATACCATATGGTTTTTTTAATTTAATGGGAAAATTGAATTGTGTGTCAACATAGATCAAAAATATAAATTCTAATAGAAAATCTATCTTATGTCCTAATAAATCAAATTTTAAAGGTAAGGTTGATGTTATGGTGTGTCTTAGTTTATTTTGGTTATTAGTTGTATGGTTGCACCTTTGGTGTCATGACCATAACTTATTGAATGTGATATACTTAATATATATCTTGTTTTCACTTGAAAGAAGAACCTAATTTAAGCAATTAACATAACTCAAACTAAGTTCTAACCGAATAGAGAGCAAAGCCAACAAGTTCAATTGAATAACGTAACTAAGTCTAAGGGTGCTTGTCCTTGAAAGGAATGGACGAGCTTAAGCATAATAATGAACATGGAACCATACTTCCTATAGCTAACATGTGTCCAATCCAGTGGGAATACCCAGAGCGCTAGCGGAATCGATTTAACGAAACTCCATTCCACCTAAGTGCGGCCCTAAGAGAGCTACAACAGTAGGAGCTTACTTGATAATACTCCAAACACACTTCTTGAGGATTAAGTCGTAGCTGATACTGTAATAATCGCTCTGCGATATTCTTCAGGTGTTGAATATGCTGACTTGCAGTCTTTGATTTAATAAAGATGTCATCAACGCATTTTTTAATGATGTCTCGAACCGTATAGGTTAGATATGGTGTAACATTTCAATTTCACGTAGAAGATTTTTTTCCAAAACTATTTAAGATACTAATATAATGCTACATTGTTGTCATCAAATATACCATCTTCTTATAAACTATAAGGAACAAATTGATTAATTAAATATCAACTCACCAAAGCTTTGAGGAACACTAAGAAAGAAAGGAAAGAAAAAATTGAAACAACAATTATCTAAATTTACTAAACCAACTTTTATTCACATACATACACGAATTCAACACTTAAAGGAGCATTTAATAATATAATATTCCAAATTTTAAAATCTAAAACAAATATTCAACTAAACACAACTTATTATCAGATGACTTCTTTTTCCATGCAACATTCACCACCACCATCTTCTCCTCCTCCCGGTAAACAAAGCCAACTTCTTCTCCGTCAACCCTGCAAATCTCTGGCTTCTTAGAAGCAACCACCACCATTTCTCCCGCACCCTTCACGCCAACTCGAACCAAGCTCTCTTCTTCCTCGAAGCTCAGTGACTGTACAGCTCCACCAGTGTTAAGCATGTTGACTAATCCAATAGGAGCAAAGTGCACCATCTTCTTCACTAGATTTCTCACCGGAGAAACTGTTAGAAGCTCAAAAGTAAATGGGTCTAGTGAGATTTCTATGTTTTCTGTTGGTCTAAGGAACACAAGGATCTTTGCTTGGAACATGTAAACTGCAAATGCTTCTACTTCTTTGATGGGTACCGGGTATTCTCCAAATCTCCATTCGATGTTTTCTACGCTTATTGTGGATGAGACTGTCTTTGAGAATTCGGGTGCACTTTTGTTGCTTCTGGTTTTGGGATCCCACCCTCCTCCTTGGCAATTGAATGCTCCTAGAACGCCTGTATACTGTGTTCAAGCATGGAATTACAACAATGAAGAAAATTAACCCTCACTTATTTGCTTTTTTGTTATATGCTTAACTACAGGATTTTTCAGAGGTTTATAGTTATACATGCATGTGAAAGAGCCGAAAGCTTAAAAAAAATATGCTAGGTCTTTAATTTGTTAACCTTTCTTTTTCCCTACTTCATTTTGAACATCAAATGTCATAATATATATTTATCCTCATCAAATAAATAGATATATATCTTAAAGTGTAAATTACTTTTTTTTAATTTAATAATATAAAATATACACAACATCATCATGTATTATAATATTTCATTAAAATATTATAATATTTATATTACATTTTTTACAAAATTAAGATTAGAGTATTCACTATATGTAATTAATTTTGTTGCCCAAAATTAAGATTAAAATAATGTTAACGTTATAACTCTTTTGAATATTTAAAAATATGTGTATATTACACTGCATTCTTATGTATTTAAAAAAAACCCTGAAACATTAAAATAAACTTAGATATCAACATCGAAAAAATAATATTGATATTTAAATATATGTATATATATATATATATATATATATATATATTGTATAATATTCTTATATATGACACACCCTAAAAAATTAAAATAAATTAGATACTAGTATGGTAAAATGATATTGACAAGTAACTTAGCAACTAAGTTTGCTAAAAATATTTTATTTTTGAAGAAAAAAAGTCAAATATTAAATAGACTTAGAAGACTACGTGTACAAAAGCCACCTACCAAAAAAAATTATTTTTTAAAAGAATTCAAATTTCTCGATGGAACCTTGAGTAGGTGACCTATGGAACATCAGTAAAATAAAGCCAAAGAAATTGTTTTCTTCTGATATATAGAAACCAAGTACTTGTGAATTGATATTTAAAGGGATCAATTCTGTTTTTATGATTAATTAAATAATAGCATAATCATCTAACTTTTTATTAGTTTTAAAATTTTAAGGGCAACAGTCATGGTTAAACTCATTTGTTGTTCATTAAATTGTGCACATCATCAACTTATTAAACTTTAACTCATTAGACTATCTTTCACAATGATTCAAATTTATTAGACTGTATTATATAAGACTCACAATCACATCAACTCATTAAATATATTAATTATAATATTTTATTTATAAAATACACATTTTTTTAAAAATACTTATTATTTACATTTAAATTAAAATATAAACAATTATTGAAATTTATATTTTTTTAATTATTTATTTTAAATATTAATTTTAAACTTATTTATTTAAACATAAATTTATTTATTTTAAAAATATATATTATTTATATAAAAAGTATTTATAAAATTAATTAAAATGTCATTTTTAATTTTTTTAAAAATATACATATAGCGCCGGTTATTAAAAAAATTGACACAGAGCGCTCGATGCCATTAAGTGCTCAATGGGCCGGCGTCTGACATAGATGGCGCACAATGAGCACCACATGGGCGCCCGTTGAGCGCTGATATGGGCGCCCTAGACAAAAAAGCCCACATATATGAATTAACATCAAAAAAGAATTAATTAATATTTTTTCTCCCCTTCTTAAGTGGGACTTTTTTTTCAAATAATATAAAATTAATTAATTAATTTTAAAATACCCAACTGATAAAAGTTATACATAATCTACCCAACTTTCAACAGTGCACTGCCACGTATGCGTCCACATGGCAGATTTGAATTTTTGTAATGTCCACGTATGAAGGCGTCTTTTGAAAAGACGACTTCAGTGTAAATTTTT
>JAJIYU010002309.1:0-30846 GCA_030144865.1 Tinospora cordifolia
TTGCTAAAAATTCATTTTCTCATTTAACTCCCAACTATTCATCAAATTCTCATTTATTTCATTATTTTCTCCCCAAATTGAATAATTCACCAAAAATTATATTTTCTTTCCCAAAAAAATTCTAGTAATTGCTCAAAAATTTAATAAAAATTCTAAAAATCCCACAATTAATCCCAAAAATTATTTCTCTCAAAAAATTTCATTTTTCGCCTAATTTCACATATTTTTTCTTTTTTTCTCATTTCTCCAATAAATAATATAAATTTGAGAAAATTTGATGTAAATCATTGTATTTCCATTAAAAATTCTAGAAAATGCATATATCGTATTCGAAAATTTTGCACACCAAAACGTGGGTCGTTACAGTTGGTATTAAAAACTTTCAGGTATTACAACACAACATATGAAAATTCACTAAAATAAAAAGTTTTTTGGTTTTTAAGTAGATGTTTACATAAATTCTCAATAATTTTTTAACAACATTATAGAACTGGGATTTCTAAGTTGGTCAAGCTAAATATTAAAAATATTTACATCATTAAACTTATAGAACCTGTATCATTTATTGTAATAGTCATAATATCCATGTAGTATAAATTGAAAGAAAAAACAAGTAATTTTTTTACTATATATTTCTTATTCGACGCCACACTTGTAATATGGAGTTATTCAATATTCTCTTTATTAATTGTCTTGATTTAATAACCATTTTGTTTAATATATTTGAAACTTAAAAAAGAGTAGTGCATCATTTATAATAAATTATATTCATTCAAGTAACAATAAATTAATTCTTTCAAAACTTTCAATAAGTTTTGAGCTACTAAATATTATGCTGACATTAGCTTCTTTCATAAACAAAAGAGAAAAATAGTTTTATTTGTAAATAGAATATATGTTATATCTGTCAGAACCCTTTCTCTAGGATGAAAAGCAAACTGACCAGTATAGTATACTGATGAACACACTCGCAAGCCAAGCTCACCCAAACACTATCAAACTTCTTCCCACCACTATGCATATTACCATCAAAGTAATCATATTCCAATAAAGATACAAAAGTAATTAAAACCAAGTATAGCAGAAATTAAGTCATTATAAAAAAGTTTTTTATAGTCATCCTTAGTATGCAGTAGTGAAAGTACTTATACAAAATCACCTCACCTTATACATGTATCTATTCTCAAAATAGTAAATGCCAAAAAATGAACCTACCAAAAAAATGCAAACTTGGAGCAAGGAGATAATCACTCCCTTGCCCTTGTCCATAGTAGATAGGCCTAAAATGTTAAAGTAATGAGCCTAATTGTCCATGACGATCGAATGAGTAATGTAGTTTAATTTATAATTTAAAATAAGCATTCCATAAAATAATGTCATATACGCATGATTAATAGTAATATGTCAAGCAATGCAAATAAATAATCTAATCATATAATATTTCCAATTTTTGAAAATGATTTTATAAATTTCAAATCATATGCTAAGGCCTCATGCCTCTGAGGCGTCTAATAATCCACTTGAGCAGGCTCTCCAGGCAGTTAGGCATATTTTCCGTCATCCATCCAATGGGCTGGTTCTAACCTCTGATGCCTCAATCACATCTAGTACCCTACCTCGTGCTCGAACCTCGAGAACTCAATACACTTTCCATTTTGAAATCTAGTTTGTTTAAATGTCATAATGCATTTCAACATGTAATAACATTTCATTCACATACATTATATCAAGTTTAAACTATAAATCAAAAAACACTACTCACCCGAATGCCTAACTCCTGATACTCCTCAAGTGACTAATCACGTCATGCTAATGCTTAATCCTACGTAATCCAGGCGTACTCTTAGTTTTCACATGAAACTTGGTTCTAACCTAACTCCATGGTCCTTGGTACACCAAAATATTGACTCGGTCAATTTTAGTCCATTTAGGTCAATCTCGTTAAAACTTGGTCAGCATGGTCGACTATGGTCATGTAACACCCCAATTTTTAATCGGACCTCCGTTCATGCGCTTTCTCACATGTGGATCGTCACCTGATGAAAAATAAGGTGCTAGCAAAATTTTCTTTCTGTCCAAAAAACTTTTTCTTCAAAATTTAGTTCATAACCATTTGTTTTCAAGTCAATGTTTATATAGATATTTTATATCAAACAAAAGATCAAAATAGTTCTGAAGACATTCACTGAATTTCGCAATAAAATTTATAGATAATGCAACAAAAATATTTAAAACTTGTATTAAAACAGAAATGTCAAACATATAAAATAGTTCTCAAGTCTAATCAACTAAATTTAAAACCAAATAAATATATGAAAATCATTTCGGAGATATTAACGAAACATCAGTTCCCATACTACCTATCCCGAACTACCTCCCCATGAGGTGTCCAATGATAGTGTGAGTCTTCAGATGTAAGTCACAGTACTCTAAGTCCAGATGTACCTGAAATATAAAGTGAGAGTGAGCTCGAAAGCCCAGAGGATCATTCTTACACATCACATACATTATACAGACTCAATCCAAAACATTCCAGACACTTTCAAACATTAGGTGTTCAAACATTCATTTGTTTTAGTCAAAGTCTAAGACCGGAAGAGGGTTGAGATGCCTCTCGGTATTCCCTGTGATCTGAATCAACACAAATCTTAGGTAATGCCTAAAGTCGGTTACCTGTCAGAGTCACAATCCAAGGGAGTGTACTTACTGCAGCTCATACCGTCTCCCAAAGACTTCGAGCTGTCACAGTCAGCTCCGGTTGGAAATACCTATGATCTGCCTTGTGGCTCGACAATCTCAAGCAGTAACATATAGGAGATGTCACTTCGATCCGCCTCGGGCTCGTCAATCGCACCGGTACGTGAATTTTTAATAAACCATCATTTTATTTTAGTTCTTTCAAACAGTCTCAATCACATCAAGCATTACATAATACACTAGAAAAATAATTCAACTATGCATGTGAGTTAACATGATAGAGTGCATGAATAGGCAATAGAATCTAGATGCATATTTTCCTAGTCATGCGTGTCATAATTGAGTAAATCTAAATGCAAGATCATGTCATGAACTAATTGCGCATGGATTAAACAATTCATCATACATCACATATCATTCACATAAGCCAAACAATATCAATCAAGTTCCTAACAAGATCCTAATAACCTAGAATTATCAAATCGAATGCTTTAATCTTAAATCCATATAATATATATGAGCAAAGAAGTCGCGCGCACCTGATTCTACCGATCTTCGGGGATGCCTTGCTTTCGTCAAAATACTCAATACTTTAAGCTTGAAAATCTAAAATTTAAAAATCAAGAGAATTTCTCTAAATTCCTAACTCATATTTAATTTCATCCAAAATACTATTAAGCTTAATTAATTTCAAAATTGGCTATAAAGTTTAAATATGAATTTTAACTAATTTTATTTAGATTAAAATGAGGATTTCAAAACTGAAATAAAAATCACTTTAATTTATTCCTAAATCTTTAGTGTTTATGCAATTTAGTTTTAAAATGTCTTTAAGTTCATGTTCTTTTACTAATTTAGACTTTTAATTTTCACATAATTAATTTTCAAGTTTCTATGATTTATTCATCTCTAAATAACTCTTATTTTGATTATAATTGATCATTTAAAACACTACTACTTAAATTTGAGTTCTAAAAATAATTCACTTATGCATAGTCAATCTCATTCTACCTAAATAAGATTTTTATTTTTAAAATTTAAACTAAGTTCTAAATTCTTAATTTATCATATAAAGATTCATCTTCAGATATTATAATTTATTAAGATAAATGTTCTTCGATCTTTTAGTCTTCAAGATTTAAATAGCTCTATTCATATCGTAAATAATTTAATTACGAACAAAATAAGACTTCTAACTGTTAAAGGTTTAGTTTCAGGGCCTAACATTTTCTTCTTTTCTTATAAAAGATTTTAAACTTCTAAAGATTTATTTTTCATGTTTTCAACTAATTGAACTGTTAAATTTCAACTTCTAATATTAAATAAAACTATTAATGTGTTGAAAAACTATGTTCCCATCCTAATTTAGAAGATTAATTAATTTAGTTCTATTAAATTAATTAATCCTCATGTTCAATAATTTACAGTTAATCTAATATTAACTTTATTTGATTTGAATTATTAAATAAATATTCTAAGCTAATTTTCGCAATTATTTTCTTTAATCTCTATTCGAATAAGAAAATTATATTATTTTCTATTTGCATCTATAATCAACTAGAATTAAGTTTCATGCTATCTAAAATTCAAAATCCAAAATATACCTCGCGTCATCTTCTTTAGGCAAGCAACACCGACCGACTCTTGTTGTTCATTCATCATCTTCAAATTACATTTGACACCAAAATAAATGTTCTTCACGTTCTTCATCGTGTTCATCATCTTCTTTCCCAATCACGGCCATTAAATATAAGGAAACCAAAATCAAAAACCCAGATTTTTGGTTTCTTCTTCTTCCATTACACAAACATTCAACCTATGATTGGGAATCACCAACCTTGTTCATCGTTCTTCTTCAATCACAAACTATATGGTCAAATCAAATCACTACAAATCTGGAAATGCCCACATCAATAGGAAAATCCCCAACTCAAATTTGAAAACTAACCAGGAATCTTACATAAAACCAGGTTTTAGTTTTCTTCTTCTATTTTCTTTCTAGGCCAACCAAGCACCAATAGGAAATTGAGTCTTGATTTCATCTCCGACAATCCTTCTTCTCTTGTTCATTCCGGTTGGCTTCCTCACCAATGCACCAGCCAACCCAGAACATCAGATTGCAGCTTCAAGTTTCCTTCTTCTTCACTCCGAGTGCACCAAAATAGCAAGTTTTCGTAGACTTTTTTTTTCCTTGCTGTCCGTCCAGCCAGCCTCATCAACAAAACCCAGCAAACCACGGTTTGCTTCTTCTTTTCATCGTCTTCTTCACCGACCAAATGAACAAAAGACTGCAATTTCCTCTGTTATTCACACCAAAATCGCGACGGCCCTCTTCTCTTTTCCGTCCGGCAGCAGCTGCAACGACCAGCAACAATTGCTGGGTTTCCTCTTTGCGTTCTGTTTCTTCTTCGTTCTTGCTCCCCTTCCCTGGTTCCTCCGACTGCAGCAACCAGTCGTCGCAGTTGGTTGCTCTCCGTTCTTCTTCTCCTCACTTCTCTATTCCTCCTCTTCACGCAGCGGCAGCTGCCAGACCAGCAGCTTCATGCTGGGTTCCTCCTCCTCTGTATGTGACTCCCGGCCAGCAGCACAGCATCGTGGCTCTGCAGCAACAGTCAGAGCAGCAGCAGCATGCAACAGTAACAGAGCACCTTGCTCTGTTTTCGTTCCTCCCTCCGTTCGTCACACCGCACCACTATCAGCTCCTTCTTCATTCCATTCTGTTCTCGCAACAACAACCCCGAGCAGCAGTAGCCTTAAACTTCTCCTTCTTCTTTGCTGGTCGGCTGCTTCTTTTAACACCATCGTCCATCCCCGTCCTCTGTTTTCTCTTTCTCACTTCATCATTTTTTTTGTTCGGGCAGCAGCGGTAGCAACCGCGACAGAGAGCCTTGCTCTGTTTTCCATTCTTTACTAACTAGGCCCAATAGCATCAACAGAGCAGCTGTGCTCTGCTTCCACTTGCCTTCTCTGATTCATCTTTCCACCATCCTGTTGGCAACAGCAGATTCTGCCTTCCTCTCCAAGCTTCTGTCATCCAGATAACTCGTGACCCCCCCGCCCTTTACTTCGGCTCTCTTCTTCGATACTCTTTTTCCACCGCCCATTCAACCAAATTTTGGTTGTCACACCTAAATCAGTTATACATGTATATACGTATATTTCATTATATTTATTTATTTATTTATTTTATTATTATTATTTTCTTTTTCTGATTACTTGAACTATTTAACTTTATATTATAAAAATATATATATTTTGATAATGAAAATCTCTTCCTCCTTTTTTACGCTTCTATTATATATATGAATATTTCTCACTCTTTTTTCTTTTCCATGTTAATTTATATGACTTTATTAAAATTTATAAATATTTAATACACATAAATAGTTTAATCACTTCTTTTCCTTTTTTGAACCTATTCGCGATGTGGCATGATCCCAAAGTTACGAGGTGTTACAGGTCAATCCTAGTCAAGCTTAACTACACGTTGACTTGGAGGGTCAACAAGGGCAAATATAAGTCCAAGTGGTCAAAAGGGTCCATTCTTGTCCTTAGGGTGTAATTCCTTCCCTATGTTCAACACTTAACAATGTTGTTGTTTATATCACATTTTGCGTGATAATTTTTTTAATTTTTTTGCGATCAATCCGCACATCGAATTCTCATCAAATTTGCTGATTCATCTTAGACTTCTTCTAAAGTTTCTTCAAAATTTTTAATGACATTTTTTTCATGTTGTTTGGTATGGTTTTCTCTTGATATTCACCAATTGGTTTCTAGGAGTGATTTTCATGACATGTATTCACAATTGCATTCATTTAACCCACTTAGACTTACCAATTTGAGATGAGAATTTTTTTTCTAACTATTACTAAGTGTCTCAAAAACATACACACCACATCTCAAGTCCACTAGACATGGTCAAATATTTTAAAAAATTCGTAACAGCAAGCATAAAAATATAATGTCATAATAGATTTTCTAAAAATTATGTTTTTCACATTTTTGGGCAAGAAATGTTCATACTATTCAACCAAAATACATGCTTACTCCTAATAATACTACGTGATACACATCTCATACAAATCTTGTCCTTTAATTTTTTTTCAATTAACTTATTTTGTTGCAAATCTAATTTAGTATACACTAGGTATACATTGATTAACCCAACCTAAATTCTTAGCATTTTACACTTAAATGCATTCAAAGACCCACTCATAACATAGAAACATGTTGTTGTACCAAAATTTTGCAAGTATATACTTGATTTTTTCATGCAAATTTTCACCCAATTTACTCCTACAACATGCAATTTGATTAATCAAGCTACTAAATTATTTTTGCCCTTTCAAAACACATTTAAAATCCAACTTAATTAAAATTTTCAGCCATGAATGTCTATTTTCCAGCCATGTAACAAATCTTTTTCATGGAATTTCATGAGCATGCAATTCATACAACACCTACACATAATTCATATGTTCTAGCATCATTAACCAACTCAAAAGTCACTCCAACGCCATGATAAATAAAAATTCAAAGTTGGATAAATTCTAAAATGTTATGGAAATCAATAGATTCTAATGGCATACAATGCATGTAATCATGGGAAATCTCATAGCACCCATAACAATCCAAAAGCAACATTGAAATACGAAATGTTATACATTGCCAACCTCACATCTACACTTAAAAGAGGTTTGTTCTCTTAGCCTTCTAACACCAATGTCAAGCTTCTAGCCTCCAATAGTACTTCAACCACCTCCAAATCACTCGAAATTGGACTATGTTGTGTAAATCCCTTTCCTCTTCAACTTCTTTTTCTTGTTTAAACATAAAATCATTCTCAAGAGTTGACATCAACAAGGAAATGGCGGGGTTTTTCTCTCTCTAAGTGTAGCTTGGCCTATGAGAGTGAGAGAGGAAGAATGATTTGTTGATTTGAATTTTTTTTCTTCTCTTAAATTAGCTTTTTCTTATTTTTTAGTATAAATATTTGTGAATTTGTCTTTTCGTTGCTACGTAAGCAATTTTGTTTTTACCCAAGATTCTAGAAGTGGTTTTGTTTCAAGAGACAAAAATGAGAGAGTTGTGTTTGTGTGATATGACACACTCTCGTCGTTTGTCACTATCTGCTTTGTTATGGTGGCAATCCATGTTTAGCAAATCTACCCAGGATTTTACAAGTGATGTTGTTTCAAGAAACGAAAATTGGAGAATTTGTTTGTGTGACATGGCATGTTGGGACCCCTTTTGAAACATTATATATGCGGCCCAACCGACACAATAGTCAAACAAGTCTATTTCTCAGTCAAACTTACCGACTATTATTAAGTCTTACCATCCAAACATTTATAGTATTCAGAGTGCAACAATAAGCGAAATAATATAACAATAGCGGAAGTCTTTAACATTTATTACATTACAAAGTCCAATTCAACTTTACATTTTTTTTCAAAACTTGTACATACTGATTTAAAATACCAAAATAGAAAAATAACATAAGAAAACCTACTACGGATAGGCTAAAAAAGATCATGCAATCAACACACATTTTCCCTTATCTACACCGGACAAACCAGAAATATTAAGACTAGTGAGCTTGATATCCATGTAACAGACAATTATTCAATAAAAATGCAACAACAAATAACACACATAATCCTCAACATATAAAAATGTTGTAGCCTAATATGCCATAAAATATGTCATGAATTATGTCATGATTCAAGGGTCCGGTATCTAAACTTGGCACCCTTCTTTCTTTTTAAGGATTCTTTGGTCATATTGCCATTCCGGATGGATGTGACCATCATCCAAGCCATACTACTATATCAATTGACAATCGTGGCCTATCGACCAAACCATACTGTTGTATCTCGACGATCATGGCCCACCGACCAAGTGGTCCAGTCGCCACCCACGTACTAGTAGAGTGTGTCATGCACTTTTGTAAATATATCCATAAAGTGTACCACGGTATCACTCTATCTCAGATTATCATGATCCAATGTCTGCACCCCGGAACCTCTCATCATTTTGTCAGGTCAGCACATTTGAAGCTTCGTCGATCAATCCTACCTTAGAGTTATCACGATCCAATGCTTGCACCTCGAAACCTCGAGTCATTAGGTCAGGTCAGCACATCTGAAAATCCGTCGATCAACTCTTTCTCAGAACTATTAAGATCCAATTTTCGCACCTCAAAACCTCTTATCCTAAGGCTAGGTCAGCAACATTTGAAGATCTGTACTCATATATCAAAACTATCATGATCCAATGTCCGCACCTCAGAACCTCTCATTCTGAGGCCAGGTCGACACATTTAAAGATCAGTTTTATCTCAATGCAATATGCAATGCATGTAGCACCCAATTATGCAACAACCATAAGTAGAATAAAAGATTAAATAAATACATCAAATTACTTCTCATAGACTAGATCAACTACCGATGTTTTCCCGATCGCCAGTCGTGTCTCCCAATACAAGCAAAATACCAAAAGCTCACATTATCAACACATATTTCATTTTTGGTATATACTATAGCCACTTCACAAAGTGATTGCAATATACAATAATGTTGGGACCCCTTCTCTAAGCCAAGAGTAGCCCGACCGGCACAGTGGCTCGACAAACTCGCTCACCACGTCGAGTTCACCCAACCACTGTTAAGCACTTTCCAATCTCAAACAACAAACGATATTAGAATAATTGGAACACTTAAAAGCAAAAGTAAGCAATACATGAAGCGGAAACATTTCATAACATATTAGTCTTGTCCAAAATACATAAATGACCACTTATACACAAACAAGGAGTGACCAACCTCTAAATCAAAAGACCAAAAGAAAGGGAACAGGAGTCGTCAAGGAGTTAAGGGATCACCACGCCTTTCCCTTTATTAGCCACTGAAGAACCTAAAATAGTGATAGAGTAGTGAGCCTAAAGTCCACGAGTCTCAATGAATAGAAAGACCAGCATGTCAACCATAACAGATACTCCAAAACAATGCATGTATGCATGAGTAGTAAAGATGATATAGCATTTGAAAGCTTGACATAGTATGAAAAATGTTGTAAACAATGCAACAATTTCAAAAAACATCTTAAACCCATGCCAGTTAAAATCATATCCAGGCTAAGTTAACGTAACAACCCCAACCTATGGTCATTGCTCGAGTGGGTCCTGAGTCAGGCTTACTGGCCACTTGAGCGGGTCGTGAGCTAGGGGTACTTTATAAATACCCTAACCCCTCGCTCGACCTCGAAAGCCATGACTTGAGCAAGTTCGTGAGCTAGGTGCATTGATCATATGCCCTAATCCCTAATGCTCAAACCTCGAGTCTATCACAATCGCATCAAATACCACGACCCCGACGCTCGGCCCGCGAGCCTATGGTTTCACTACTCATGTATATCTACCAATCTCAAAACCAATTAGATGTACGCACATCTTGTGAAACCATTTAAACCATGTCATTTTATGCAAGTTTTTGCAAGGAATAAAAGTCATAGAAAACACCTAAGTCAAAGTACTAACCTTGGGTCCTGCGCACCGATGTCCCGTTGACAACTGGTCCAGTCCTGTAGTACACTCTCGAATTACTCAATCTCAGTTCTATTCATACAGTGGCCTAATCTCTAATCTCCCTATCCCTACTCAGTTTCGATCGACCCGAGCCGTTTCGGTCAATCTATCAAACCTGGTCAAGTCTAGTCAACTATCGTCAATGTGGCCATCCTAGTCACTTTTGGTCAATTAGTGCCAAAATTGGGTCAACACAGGCCATTTGGGTCAAAATTGGCTCAAAATCCCAAAATCTCAACACTTAGCCAAGTTATGGATTCCTTGCTCTCTTGAGCGAGCTTGCCAATTTCTCTATGGGTAATTCGTACATCACATTTGTGCCAAATTTCTCTATGGGTAATTCGTACATTACATTTGTGCCAAATTTTGCAAATCTGTTCTAGACTCCTTAAACCTTCCCCAAAATTTTAAATCACAATTTTAGGACTTCATTTGATAGTGTTTTTAATTGACATAATAGGGTCTATGTGTTTTTGGATTTTATGTGACAGGTAATGACTGTTTGCCTAATTTGACCTAGTTAACCATATCATAATGTTGTGAAATTTGGTATACATATTCTAGACATAAGTACGAATCTCTCCACCAAATTTTAGCTCAAAACACTTAGGTTTGCTCATTCAATTTACTTTCAGAATTTTCAGCTAAATCATAGGAATTTATGGGTTTTTCTTCCTATATGCTCAAGTTATTTTCCAAATTTCCTGTGATCAATCCAACCTTTGGATTTATGTAAGAAGTTTCAGATTTGATCTATTCTTCGAAAAAGTTACCAAAATTTTATTTCACAATTTTTGAAGCTCGTTTAATATATTTTCCAATAGTAATATTAGGACATTTGGTTTCCCCGAACTACATGTGACAGGCAGTCACTAAGTGCTCTAATTGACCTACCTTCCAAACTCAGAATGTTTTGAAATTTGGCGTGTATATTCTAGACATATCCTGTGACCTTTTCACCAAATTTTAGCCTAAAATAATTATTTTTGGTCACTCAATTAACTCTTTACATTTCAATCTTAAAACAGATTTTCAATTTCCCAATTTTTCTAAGCTTTTTAAGTGCCTAATTTCTCTTCTCTATAGCATTAATCTGAGGCTTTCCTCTGCTGGTTTTAAGGGTTCTCAGATCTTAAAACACTAATTCACTATGTTTCGTTCAAAATAGTAAGCAAACATAACTCTAACCACTCTCAATTACAATTTCCAACATAGCAACCTAAGGAAATTTTCAAAAAATTTACTAAGTCTTAGAATTCTAACTAACAGGGCATATGGATAAGCATGGTAAATCATATTTCCAGAGGGTTATGGTTCAAACTTTATACCTTCCTATAGTCCCTAACATGAGCTTTAACCACTCCAATCCTCGGCCTGATCTGATGTTCCTATCCACTTCAAATGGTGGTTCAAAGTTACCCTCCAACATAACATTCCTGCAAAACTGCTATCACAGTTGGCGAGCAACCCACTTTAGCCCTATTTTTTATGCATTTCTAGAGTCTATTTGCTGTTTTTTATAAAATGAAGATTAAAATAGATGCTACAAGGTTTAAAACGAGTTATTATACCTCCAAAATGGACTTGAAATGGCCTAGGAATCGAAGCTCCAAAGATTGATTCAACACAGTTTCTTCTGTTTTCTGGGTTTGAGCACTATGAACAGCACCTCTCCTCAGGGGTTTCAGCTTCAAATGATTCCAAGATTCAGTGAACTACTTGTGGGACTTCGTAGATGATACTAAGAGCTTTAAAACAAGCTAAGACTCGATGAATTTGCCCAAGGAACGAAGGAGATTCGAGCTCATGAACATCGGCTACCGCAGCTGAAAATTTTGGACTTGTGCTCAAGAATGGGTTTTGTTGCATGAAAGGGGGCTTGCATGGCCAAATAAGAAGACACGTGGCCATCCAAGTGGCCCCCAAGCTCTCATGCTGGATGCCTAGTTAGCATCATTCATTGGCCACCTCAAAACCATGGATTCTCATGGTTTTTAGCTAAAAAATGCCCTAAAAATACTAAAAAATAAAGCAAAATTTGGATAAAATCGCTGGAAATTTCAGAGAGAAGAAGGGATGGGGCGCCTGGGCCACCAGGTTTCCTGTGTCGGCCCAGGTGCCAAGACCAAGCGCTAGGTGCGCCTGGGCCCGACACACACGGTCCAAGAGGCCCATACACCTCTTGCCCAGCCCACACAAGCCTGGGCCGACACACCCTGCCCGTGTGGCTAGGCAGCCACTTTTGTCCCCTTTTTTTGTATTCCTCTCCTCTTTTTTGTTTATACACATATACATATATCGATTTTTCACATTTTTTTCTAAAATTATCAAAAATCATTTAATCATCATTCCTCATCAAAATCTTCTGTCATACATCATTTTTCATTATTTATACAATTATTTTTTCAAAATTTAAATAATCCACCAAAAATCACATTTTTCTCCCAAAAATTTCATTAATTATTTCAAAATTTTCATAATTATTTTAAAATTTCAATAATCAATCCTAAAAATCATTTCACTCTAGGAATTACATTTTTCTCATAATTTCATGTATTTTTTCTTCAAAATCATATTTTTTCTAATTATTCTAATTTTTTCCAATAAATAATATAAAATTGAGAAAATTTAGATAAATTCACGTATCTCCATTAAAATTTCAAAAAATACATATATTGGACCCGAAAAATCTTTGTATATCCAAAACACGGGTCATCACAGTCTCCCCTCCTTATAAGAAATTTCGTCCTCAAAATTTCACAGTGATAAAGATAATAGTAGTCAAGAAGCAACACTCATCAGCTCAGGATTGTGGCGGATCATAAAATCCTCAGTCTCCCATGCATCCTGCTCAGCATCGTGGAACTACCAACGCACTTGTACTATCTCCTTGTTGCGCAACCTCTTTGCAGCTCGATCTATGATGGCCACAGGCATTTCATCAAAAGTACAGTCCTCTCGCAGCTCAATATGCCTCTAATCAATAACATGCGAGAAATCAAGGTGATATTTCCTCAACATAGAATCATGAAATACATTATGCACACCCGATAATTGTGGCGGTAATGCTAGCCGATAAGCAACGGGGCCTATCCTATCATGGATCTCAAAAGGCCCAATAAATCTCAGTGCGAGCTTTCCTGTAATCTCGAATCATGTTTGCCCCTTACGAGACGAAATGCGGAGGACGACATGGTCACCAACATCAAACTCAAGGACCCTTCTCCGATTATCCACATAACTCTTTTGTCGGTCCTAAGTGGCCTTCATATTCTGTCTAATTTTCTATATGTTCTCATTCTACTCCTGTATGAAGGCAGCGCCTAAGACTGCTCTATCACCTGTCTCGGCATAGCAGGCAGGAGACTTGCATGGTCGACCATATAATGCCTCAAACGGCGCCATCCCAATGCTCGACTAGTAGCTATTATTATAAGTAAACTCACATAGAGCTGAGTGATCGTCCCAACTATCACCAAAATCTAAAATGCAAGACCGCAACATATCCTCAAAGATCTGGATCACACGCTCAGATTGGCTATCAGTCTGTGGATGGAATGTTGTATTAAGGTTCACAATCATCCCCAACTGAGTTTGCAATGCCTACCAAAATCGGGACGTAAAGCTTGCGTCTTTGTCAAACACAATGGATAAGGGAACCTCATGGAGCCTCATATCTCCCTTATATAGAGTCGGCTTAATCGTTCCATTAAATCCTTAGTATGTATAGGAAGAAAGTGGGCATATCTACCCAAATGGCATCATGCCTTTGCTGTGTACGCGGTAGTCCTATACAAAGTCCATAGTGATGTGCTCCCACTTCTAACTCCGGTATAGACAAGGGTTGTAAGGATCCGTCGGGTCTCTGGTGCTCAGCCTTGACCTGCTGGCACATATCACATCTCTGAATGAAAACTACTATGTCATGTTTCATCCCGAGCCACCAATATGTTCGTTTGGCATCTTGGTACATCTTATTGGCACCTGGATGAACAACATATCTTGATCAGGCTAGCTCCTCGAGCACATTGCGTCTCAGACTAGTGTCATATGGTACCCATAGTCGTCCCTTGAACCTCGATGCACCCTGTGAATCCAGTGACCACTCCCCTCGAGTAGCATCATCTGCCCAAGCCCTGAACATATCGTAGTCGGTATTACGAGGTTGTCCCTCCATGATCTCCTGGATCTGAACTGGCTGGGTTGTAGTTTGTGCACTGACTCTAGCCTTAGTAGATGACTCATGGATACTCATGATCGAAGCAAAATCAAGCATCATCTACTCATGGGACATATGTCTCACCATGTATGCAGTCTCGACCCATTTCCTACTCAAAGCATCAGCCACTACATTAGTCTTCTCTAGGTGGTACTCAATAGAAAAATCATAGTCCTTCAACGGTTCCATCCATCACCTCTGTCTCATGTTTAGATCCTTCTGTAAGAGCAAATACATGAGGCTCTTATGATCTAAATAGAGCTTAAAACGCTCACCATAAAGGTAATGCCGTCAGATCTTAAGCGCGAATACTACTGCTGCCAGCTCTAAGTCTTGTACAGGGTAGTTCTTCTCATGATCCTTCAACTGCCGAGAGGCAAAAGCTACTACCCTGTCACCCTGCATCAATACATAGCCCAAGCCTATCTGTGATGCATCAATATATGGTCAGCTCTCGGCCAGGTTCTGGCAACAGTAGTACTAGAGCTGACGTCAATCTCTACTTAAGCTTAAGAAAGGCTTCTTCGCACCTATCAGTCTATACAAAAGGAGTATCCTTCTTGGTTAACTTCGTCATCGGGGCTTCAATCCTCGAGAAGTTTTGGATGAAATAGCAATAATAGCTTGCTAAACCCAAGAAGCTACAGGTCCCTGTCACTGTGGTAGGTCTCGACTAACTGATAACTGCCTCGACCTTAGTAGGATCTACAGACATACCCTCAACTCTAACCACGTGACCCAAAAGTCGAACCTTTGATTGTCAGAACTCACACTTGCTGAACTTAGTATATAATCTATGTTCTCTCAAAGTCTGCAGTGCGATCCTCAATGCTCGGGATGTTCCTCGTGGGACCTCGAATAGATCAAGATGTCATCGATGAGATAATCACAAAAGTGTCGGGGTACAATTGGAACACTCTCTGCATGAGGTCCATAAATATGGCTGGGGCATTTGTCATGTCGAACGGCATAACCAAGAACTCATAGTGCTCATATCTAGTGCGGAACGCAATCTTCGACACATCTTCCTCCCTAACTCTTAGCTGATGGTACCCGAATCTCAGATCAATCTTCGAAAACACCTTGACACCTCTAAGCTGGTCAAACAAGTCATCGATACGTGGGAGGGGATACTTGTTTTTAATCGTCACCTTGTTCAGCTGTCGGCAGTCACTACATAGACGGTGACTATCATCCTTCTTCTTTACAAACAATACTAGAGCCCCCCAAGGTGACACACTGGAGGAAATAAAACCTTTGCTCAACAACCCCTCCAGCTAGACCTTCAGTTCCTACAGTTCCTTAGGCGCCATGCAGTAAGGAGGAATCGATACAGGTCATTTCCCTAGAATGATCTCTATAATAAAGTCGATCTCCTACTTAGGGGGCAAGCAAGGCAGATCCTCAGGGAACACGTCAGGAAAATCTCTGACAACTGGGATCTCGACAATAGACGGTCGTGCAGGTGCCTCATTTATGGTCGTTAAACCAACTAGAGTATCAATCTCATCCTGCATCACCAATCGGCCCTAAGTGTTCTGCCTATCAGAAGCTTTACCCTGGAAGACAATAGTGGGCTGGCCTGGAATCTGAAACACAACCCTCTTGGCAAAGCAGTCAACATATGTCTGGTACGCAGCCAGGCAGTCCATACCAAGTATGGCATCAAACTCAAGAAACTCCAATACTCGAAAGTCTACTATGGTTTCAAAATATCCTAATCTAAGTACACATCTTTTACAGATCATGTTGGGGTAGATGCGCTCCCCAGCAACAGTGTTCAACATCAACCAAGTAGGATCCCTAACTGGTCTAAGTTTCAATCTATGTATGACACATCTAGAAATAAAGGATAAAGTAGACCCAGAATCAATCAATACATAAATAGATGAATCATAAAGTGAGATGGTACCTTCCACCAAGGTTCTCGTCGAATCAAGGTCAGGCTGGGTGATGGCCTGCGCTCTATCTCTAATAACCGGGGCAAAAGAACTAGGACAACCAATAAGAGTTGGACACTCAGCCTTCTTGTGTCCAAAATGTCCGCACTAATAACGTGTAAAGGGCGGTCTCTGTCCTCCCTTATAGCTCTGACTCTGCCCCCGGCCTCTACCACGACCCCTGCCTTGACCCCCTGAAATGTGTTTTGCTGCTCTGCTAGTGGGCGTGCCTGCATGGGAGTGGCTACAAGTGCTACTGCTTAGGTGACAGTCTGACTAGGAATGCCACTCGATTGTGCCTCATGATACTTGTAACACCCCGTAACTTTGTGATCATGTTACGTTGCGAATATGTATAAAATGAAATAAAATAGGAGATTGACAACCAATATTAGTTGGAAAAAAAATATTAATACACATAATTTTATGGCAATGAAATGAGTAGATTAAAAAATAATTAAATGATATTATTAATACGTAAACTCATGATCAAAAATTACATATTAAAATGATCGGTATATGCATTAAGAAGACGAGTATATAAATTTGTATATATAATCTTATAAATTCACAATAAGGTTAAACGAATAACAAATGTCAACTTATAAACTTATAATAGGGATTAGACAAATATTATACAGGAAATTATAATAGGGTTTCATATAAATCAAAATGATTAGAAAATAAATCAATACTAATAACAATAAAATACTTGAAAAATGCAAACAGCTGGATTTCGGTCGAATAAAGGGTGAGCTTGCTGAAGAAAAGAGTGTTCGGGTGGGTCTCAAACTATCGAGACGATAGAAGATTGAGGGAGAAGCCAAGGCAATGTTAGCTAATTGTAGATTAATAGAGGACAGAAAGCAAAGGAAGAAGTGCTGGTCGCTGCATGAGAAGAGGAACAAGAAAATAGAGGACAAGGGTGGACGATGATGTTAAGGGAAGCAGTCGGCCAGTAAAGAAGAAGGACAAGTTGAAAACTACTGCTGCTTGGGGTTGTTGTTATTGCACGAACAGAATGAATGAAGACGGAGCTGATGGTGGTGTGGTTTGAGGAGAAGAACAGAAGGGAGAAGGAAAAACAGAGCCACAATGCTCTGTTGTTGCTACAAATGAAGAAGAAGAACCGTGTGTGAAGGAAACTGTGCATGAAATGAAATGAAAGAGAAGGAAACCGTAGTGAGGAACAAAGAACAGAAGAAGAGAAGAAAAAAAAAGACAACACAGAGCCGTGATGCTCTGTTGTTCCTGCTGCTCGAACGAAGAAGAGGTTGTGCATAAAGGTGACTGGAAAATAGGGGAGCGGTGATCAAATTCCGGTGGAGCTTGTAACGGAAAAGAAGAAGCTAAAGAAGAAGAATAACTGCCCAATCGCGGTCTGTGAAGCAGAGGATGAAGATGAAGCAGCTGTGCTACTAGGAATCACGAACAGAGGAGGAGAAGAGAAAGACCAGCCCTACTAGTTTGCTGCTACTGCGGCAATGAAGAACCGGGAAGGAACAGAAAGCAGCGAAACGAATGCTTTGTTGCTACGTTGCTACGTTGCTACAACGACCAAAGAGGAAGAAGAAATCAGCAATTGTGGTTGTTGCTGCGTCCTAGTCATACGATGAAGAAGATGGGCTACCCGTGCTTGAAGAAGGAAAAACAAAAAAACAAAAAAAAAAAATTGTTGTTCTGTTTTGATCGAGCTGAAGATGGAGAAGAGGTGAAGCTGGTGTTGGCTTTGGTGCAACAATTAGATGAACGGGATGAAATAGAGGGACGGAGGGCAAAGCAGAGCAGCTTACTATTGCTGGTGCCGCCGAACAAGAAGAAGAAGATGAGGCGAGGGGGTGTGAGGTGTTGTAGATGGTGAATGCAGTTGCGGCTGCTGTTGATTGAGTTGTAGATCGGGCAACAAAATTTGGAAGGGGCACCACAAGTTGTGTTGCTCTAACTATCTGGTTCGGTTAACAGTTGGAAAACAGAGAAAAAGAAGCATAGCCCTTGTGCATTAAATTCTGAATTTGGGTTGTGAAAAACAAGAGTTTGTGAAGCTGGTTTTAGTTATCTTAGTGCGTCGGTTAGCAGGGGAAATGGAGTTGTTGACCGTTCTGTTTGTGATGGAACATTATCTGATTAAAATGGAGTGCAGACCGTGTTGATTGAATTGAGGAAATCGAAATTTACATAGAAAATTTTGGGTTGGACTGAAACATAGCACAACTAGAAGTAGTAGCCGAACGTGAACATTGGAGATTCTAGATAAATTGGGTTCGGCTGCTGCGATCAAGAACAGGGGAATGGCAGTGGAAATGGAACTCAGTTGAATGCATGGCAGGACTGAAAGATTGAGGCAGCTGGCTTTCCGTTGAATAGAACGCGGTTGAACGAAACGGCGAGGTAAGGAAGTTGTGAAAATTTTGATTAATGTTATTTCGGTATGTTTAGTTAATAATGAAATTATAGTATAGTTTACCAATATAACAGGAATTAGAATCTAATATAATATAAATAAACTGATATGAGTTAAGTGAAAAAATAAAGTTTTGATAAATCTACCCATCTCGTAATGACAATATATTAAGGTTTGAAGAACAAAACTAACAAATGGATATCTACTTATTTATTCAAGTATTTAATTTTAAGTATTTAAATTAAGATCATTAATTTAAATACTTATTTAAGTAGTTAAGTAGTTAAATTAGGAAATTAAATGAATGATAATCATTTGAAGTGATATTCGTAAAAAAAAATAGTAATAATAATAATAATAATAATAATAATAATAATAATCTAAGCAAAACTCTACTGATAGGAAAAGATTAGAAATCTTAACTACGAACGAGACTAAAGACTTAACAAATAGAAGTCTTATTTTGTTTGTAATCAAATTGATCATGATGTTAATAAATTATTTAAATTAAAACGACTAAGTTATTAGAACTTTGATTATATGATAAAAGCTTGCAAGTAAATTATTAAAGTTGAAGTTTCAAATTAAGGAAATTTAGAAGACTTAGAAACTATTTTAACTAGAATATACATATAAAATTTTAGAATTTTAGAATAACCCTAAATTAGTTGGAAGTAATGTTTGAAGTTCATAATTATCTTAGGAATTAATTAAGCTTAAGAGTAATTCTATTAAGTGTTAAATTTCATATTCATATATTTTAGCATATCGAGGATCTCAAAGGGAAGCAAGGAGCTCTGAAAATCAGCGAAATCAGGTGGGCGTGACTTCTTTGCTCATTTTTATTATACGAATTTATGATTCAATGCATTTGGTTGAATAGTTCTAGGATTATTAGAATTTGTTATGAAATTGATTGAACTTATTTGGCGTGCTTGGATGATGGTGTGATGATTTATTTAAATTGTGCTTTGTTTATCTATGGCATGCGTTAATAGAAAAATATGCATTTAGATTTCATTATTTATTCATGTGAATAGCCTTTATTATTTGATTTAATTTTCGTGATATGTGTGATGGTTGGCATGATCTAAATTGTTTG
The DNA here is from genome assembly GCA_030144865.1 of Tinospora cordifolia. Classification (NCBI taxonomy): domain Eukaryota; kingdom Viridiplantae; phylum Streptophyta; class Magnoliopsida; order Ranunculales; family Menispermaceae; genus Tinospora; species Tinospora cordifolia. The sequence continues at coordinate 19,948 of JAJIYU010002309.1, forward strand.
TAAAACTAAAATAAGACGATGGTTATTAAGAATCCACGTACTGGTACAATTGACGTGCCTGAAGCGGATCGAGGTGGCATCTCCTGTATGTCACCGCTTGAGATTGTCGAGTCATAAGGCGAATCGTAGGTATTCCCACCCGGAGCTGATTGTGACAGCTTGAAGTCTTTGGGAGATGGTACGATGTCATGGTAAGTACACTCTCTTAGGTTGTGATGTGAGTGTCGATTGATTTTGGACGGTTATTAGAACCCTCTGAGATTTGATTGGATCATAGGAAATATCGAGAGGCATCTCAACCCTCTTCCGGTCTTAGACTTCAACCAAAACTAAATGAATGTTTGAAACGCCTAATGTTTGGAAGTATTTGTAATGTTTTGGATTGGGTCTGCATAATTCATGTGATGTGTAAGATCGATCCACTGAGCTTTCGAGCTCACTCCCATTTCTATCTTTCAGGTACACATGGACTTAGAGTAATGTAACCTACGTCAGAAGACTCACACTTTGGTTGGACACCTCACGGGGAGGTCATCCAGGATAGGTGACTTGAAGGTTAAGTTTTATGTATTTTACAGAATTGTTTTAATGTAATTACATTGGTTTTAGCTTAGTCGTTTATCTTTAAATGACTTTACTTGTTTAACGATTTTGGTTTGAATGAATAGTTTTAAGTATTTTTGCTGTATTATTTATGCATTGTTATGAGAAATTCAGTGAATACATAGAGAAATGATTTTGATCTTTGGTTTGTTTTAAAACATCTACACAGACATCGACTTGAAAACAAATTGTTATGAACTTGATTTTGAAAAAAGAGACTTTGACAGAAGAAGAATTTATGTAGCACCTTGATTTTCATCGAGCGACGATCCACACGTGAGGTAACACGTGAACGGAAGTTCGGTCAAAAATTGGGGTGTTACAATCTCTTCCTCTGTTTCTAAAAACGACCACAGCCTCAATAACCTCCAAACCCACCTCTGTATGATGGTTGGGTTTGCGATGTGGCCTGCTATTGTGGCTGTAGTTGAGGGGTACTACCAGATACTATAGAAATCTCAGGGCGATCATCTAGACCACACATCTCATACCGCAAGGCCTCCCTCTGGATCTCCTCTAGGGTCTTGGCCCTGGATGTGGAAGTCACCTACCTGATGGCGACCATCAATCCTCGCTGATAGAATCCGGCTCTTTCTCTCTGGTCAACAATCAATCCACGTGCATAAGCCTCCAGCTGTAGGAACCGATCTGTATACTCTCACACAGTCATGGTCCCCTGGCGTAGGCTTAGAAACTCCAATTACTTACGTTCTCTCTCAGTCTCGGGAATGTAAGCCTCTTGAAACAACTCTTTGAACCTGACCCATGAAGTGATCGGGCCCTCAATACTTCTGGTAGAACGCCACCATCTAACAACCTCACTCTTTAGCATGTGGGCTGAAAACAGAACCTGATCTGCCTCTAATAGTCTTAAGGTCTCTACATTCTTCTCCATACTCAATAACCAGTCCTCTACTGCCTCTAAACTGATATCGCCTCTGAACCTCTCAAGGCGTAGATCCATAAAACTCTTGAGGAACAGAGCATAGGTCCTCTCATCTCCCTATCTATCATGTGCTGGGGCTGCAGGTGCTACTATCGGCCCAGCTGGTGGCTCAGCAGCTGGTGGCACAGGTAGGGCAGGCTGCAATTCTAGCTTGACTATCTGCCTTTCAACCTCCAATCGGTCTAGCCTCTCCATCAATAAGGTCGTCTGGGCCTGAGCAACCTCATTAGAGGCCCTAATCACTGCCTCGAGTCTCTGTATCTGGTCTAGCTTGGGCTAAACAGGAGGGGGTGGTGGTGGTGTCGACCTCCTAGGCTCGAGAGGTGGTCTGCCCTACCTAAGTGGTGTTCTACCTCGCCAATGTGGCATATTTATCTGCAATTGAAATTGGATTGTTGGTTATTCATACATTCAAAATAGATTGGACTCTAATAGTTCACTATCATTTAATGTTATGTTCAAAATATGTTTTATGTTTGCTAGTCTTCTCTTCTTTATTCGATGACTCGCTTACTTTTGCAATCATTCTAATATCGTCTAGGTTCTTTACTTAGTAGTGTTTTTCAGTTTGTTTAAACCTAGGGCTCTGATACCAAGTCTTGTCGAGACCCCTTCTCTAAGCTAAGGGTGGCCCAACCGGCACAATGGCCCGACGAACTTGCCCACCGCGTCAAGTTCGTCCAACCACTATTAAACCCTTTTCAATCTCAAACAACAGATGATATCAGAATAATTAGAACATGTAAAAGCAAAAGTAAGCAATACACGAGGCAAACGCATTTTATTACATATTAATCTTGTCCCAAAATACATAAATTACCACTTATACACAAACAAAGAATGACCAACCTCTAAATCAAAAGACCAAAAGAACGGGGACAAGAGTCATCAGGGAGTCAGGCGATCACCACGCCTTTCCCTTTATCAGCCACTGAAGAACATGAAATAGTGATAGAATAGTGAGCCTAAAATCCACGTCGCTCAGTGACTAGAAAGATCAGCATGTCAGCCATAATCAATATTCCAAAACAATGCATGTATGCATGAGCAGTAAAGATGATATGGCATTCGAAACCATGGCATAGTATGAAAACAGTTATAAACAGTGCAACAGTTTCAGAAAACATCTTAAACCCATGCCAGTTAAAATCATATTCAGGCTAGGTTAACTTAACAAAACCAACTTATGGTCATCGCTCGAGCGGGTCCTAAGTTAGGCGTACTGGCCACTCAAGTGGGTTGTGAGCTAGGCGTATTCCGTGAATACCCTAACCCCTCGCTCAGTCCTCGAGTGTTATGACTCGAGCGGGTTCGTGAGCTAAGCACACTGATCATATGCCCTACCCCCTGGCCCTCAAACCTCGAGTCTATCACAATCGCATCAAGTACCTCGACCCCGACGCTCGACCTTCGAGCCTATGGTCTCACTACTCATGTACATCTACCAATCTCAAAACCAAGCAGATGTATGTAAATCTTGTGAAATCATTTAAACCATGTCATTTCATACAAGTTTTATGCAAGGAATAAAAGTCACAGAAAATACATGAGTCAAACTACTCATGAGTCCTGTGCACCGATGTCCCATTGACAACCGGCCCAGTCCCGTAGTACACTCTTAAATCTGCATCAGTTAAACTCAATCGCAGTTCTATTCATGCAGTGGCCTAATCTCTAATCTCTTTGTCTATACTCAGTTTCGATCAACTCGAGCCATTTTGGTCAATCTGTCAAACTTGATCAACTCTAGTCAACTATGGTCAATGTGGTCATCCTAGTCACTTTTGGCCAATTAGTGCGCAAATTAGGTCAACATAGGCCATTTGGGTCAAAATTGGGTCAAAATCCCAAAATCCCAACACTTAGCCAAGTTTTGGGTTCTTTGCTCTCTTGCACAACGAGCTTGCCAATTTTTCTGTGAGTAATCCGTTCATCAGATTTGTGCCAAATTTCGTATATCTGTTCTACACTCCTTAAACCTTCTCCAAAAATTTTAAATCATGATTTTAGGACTCCATTTGGTAGTGTTTTTAACTGACATAACAGGGTCTGTGTGTTTTTGGATTTTATGTGACAAGCAATAACTGTTTGCCTAATTTGACCTAGTTATCCATATCAAAATGTTGTGAAATTTGGTATGCATATTCTAGACATAAGTAGGAATCTCTACACCAAATTTTAGCTCAAAAAACTAAGTTTTGGTCATTCAATTTACTTTTAGAACTTTCTGCTAAATCACAGGAATTTATGGGTTTTTCTTCCTATCTGCTCAATTTATTTTCTAAATTTTCTGTAATCAATCCAACCATTGGATTTATGTAAGAATTTTTTGATTTGATCTATTCTTCCCAAAAGTTATGAGAATTCTATTTCACAATTTTTGGATGTCGTTTGATATGTTTTCCAATAGTAATATTAGGACATTTGGTTTTCCCGGACTGCACGTGATAGGCAATCACTAAGTGCTCTAATTGACCTACCTTCCAAACTCAGAATGTTTTGAAATTTGGTGTGTATATTCTAGAGATATCCCATGACCTTTTCACCAAATTTCAGCCCAAAATAATCATTTTTGGTCACTCAATTGACTCTTTACATTTCAGTTTTAAAACAGATTTTCAATTTCCCAGTTTTTCTAAGCTTTTTAAGTGCCTAATTTCTCTTCTCTATAGCATTGATCCGAGGCTTTCCTCTGCTGGTTTTAAGGGTTCTCGGGTCCTAAAACACTAATTCACTATGTCTTGTTCAAAATAGTAAGCAAACATAACCCTAACCACTCTCAATTACAAGTTCCAACATAGCAACCTAAGGAAATTTTTCAAAAAATTTACTAAGTCTTAGAATTCTAACTAACAGGGCATATGGGTAAGCATGGTAAATCATATTTATAGAGGGTTATGGTTCGATCTTTATACCTTCCTGTAGTCCCTAACATGAGCTTTAACCACTCCAAACCTCGGCCTGATCCGATGTTCCTATCCACTTCAAATGGTGGTTCAAAGTTGCCCTCCAACACAACCTTCCTATAAAACTGCTGTCACAGTTGGCAAGCAGCCCACTTTAGCCCTATTTTTAACGCATTTCTAGAGTTTATTTGCTATTTTTTATAAAATGAAGATTAAAGTAGATGCTACAAGGTTTAAAATTCCAAAACGGACCTGAAATGGCCTAGGAATCGAAGCTCCAAAGATTGATTCAACATAGTTTTTTCTGTTTTCTGGGTTTGAACACTATGAACAGCAACTCTTCTCGGGGGTTTCAGCTTCAAATGGTTTCAAAATTCAGCGAGCTGCTTGTGGGATTTCGTAACTAGTAATAAGAGCTTTAAAACAAGCTAAGATTCGATGAATTTGGCCAAGGAACGAATGAGATTCGAGTTCATGAACATGGGCTACAACAGCCAAAAATTCTGGACTTGTGCTCAATAATGGGTTTTGTTGCATAAAAGGGGGCTTGCATGGCCAAATAGGATGACACATGGCCATACACATGGCCCCCAAGCTCTCATGCTGGATGTCTAGTTGGCATCATTCATTGGCCACCTCAAAACTATGGATTAAAAACTATGGATTCGCATAGTTTTTAGCTAAAAACGCCTTAAAAATACTGAAAAATTGGGCAAAATTCGGATAAAATCACTAGATATTTTTGAGAGAAGAAGGGGCGGGGCGCCTGGGCCGCGAGGCACCTTGGGCCGGCCCATGCACCAAGCCCAGGCGCTGGGCGCTCCTGGGCCCGACCCACAAGAGCCGAAAGCCCCGTGCGCCTCTTGCGCAGCCCACACGGGCTTGCGCCGACACACCTGGCCCATGTGGCTAGGTAGTGACTTTTGTCCCCTTTTTTTGTATTTCTCTCCTCTTTTTTTATACACATATGCATACTGATTTTTCACATTTTTTTTAAATTATCAAAAATCATTTAATCATCATCCCTCATTAAAATCTTCCATCATACATTATTTTTCATTATTTATACAATTATTTTTTTTCAAAAATTGAATAAGCCACCAAAAATCACATTCTTTTTCAAAAATTTTATTAATTATTTAAAAATTTTTATAATTATTCCAAAATTTCAATAATCAATCCTAAAAATCATTTCTCTCCATGAATTACATTTTTCTCATAATTTCATGTATTTTCTCTTCAAAATCGTATTTTTCTTAATTATTCTAATTTTTCCCAATAAATAGTATAAATTTGAAAAAATTTAGATAAATTCATGTATCTCCATTAAAATTTCAGAAATACATATATTGGACCTAAAAAAAAATTTTTATATCCAAAACACGGGTCATTAAAAATAAATAGAAAAAATTAATTATTTCTTGTATTACGCATTTTTTCATGTGAAGTAATTCATAATGTTATACACATTTCATAATTAATCATAACCTTATATGTGATCAATTAACATTTTTGTAACATTGATTATACATAAATAACCTTGTATTTACATATAATGTTAATCTATACATTATTTATCAAATTGTATCAATGCAAATTTGATATATTTATTGATCTCAAAAAATCCTAATTTTAGTGTCATTGAGTTTAGAATTTTATTCTGGACATTTCAATACCTGTCAACTACAATTTTGGTGCTAATAAGTATACCCCTATGAATCGACTTTCAACTACCATATGAATTTTTAGGGCTTATAAAAATATAGATAAAGTGTATATCTATATTCTACTTGTTGATCTAAACACAATGATACATATATATTGCATAGTTTTACTCATAGTGAAAATATATTTTATTTTTTGATCACACAATAAACTAACACATTTTATAAAAAATTTTACTAGAAAAATTGAATTTTATAACTTCCATAATAATTTTAAATTAAAAAGAGGTGAAAATATTTTACCCAAAACATCGAATCTTCTAGAAACTAGTAACTTTTCTTTTTCTCTTTTCTTTCCTTTTCTTCTTTTTTTTCTTCTTTTTTTTCTTCTTTTTCTTTCTTCTTTTTTCCTTCTTTTTTCTTTCCTTTTTTTCTCCCTTCTTTCTCTCTTTCTTATCGATAACTTTGGGTAAGAAATGAGACATGAATAAGAAAGGAAATGAGGGCAAGAGTTTGTATTAAAAAATTTTAGGTGAGTCCCTTACCAATTAATGTCAAAATGTCAACAATAGTTACTTTCTTATCTCCACATCACCAATATTATCCCCTATATATTTTTTTTTATTTTCCAACAAAGCACATCATCCCTTATCTCTTTACATTATATACGTAATTATTTTTTTTCCACATCATTATCATAAATGTATAACTTTTTTTCATTATATATATATATGTATGTATGTATACATGTATGCACGAATTAATTTATTGCATGAATTCATTTCATTTTTTCCACTAAGCTCCCACTAAATAATTATTATCATTACTTATTTATTTTATTTTTATTTAATATACACATTAATTAATGCAATATTCATAAAATCATGTATTTTCATTTATAATTTATTAATTCAAACATAAAAATACATGTCAAATCCGTCGACTCAATGTCTAAAAATACGGGACGTTACATGACATGCACTTGCCATTTGTCATCAATCAACTTTGCCATAGTGGCAATCCATGTAAAGCAAATTTACCCAAGATTCATGCTCGATTCCTATTATCTCTTGCTTAACTTTCATTTAATTAGTTAAGTTGATAGTCACGTCACATAACTCAAAATAATTCAATTACGAGGTATGCACATATATTTATTTATGTATACTCATCCAAATGTTTGGCTTATATAATTTATTTAAAATTTAGTTGAATTTTTTTTTTTTTGTAAATTGATTTTGGACACTTAAATCATCAATGTGTCATTTTCATGTTTAAATTCCATTAATAATATTTATCTTCTTGAATTTTTTAACATTTCATCAAATTAAATATAAAATAATTGAAAAATTAGCAAATTGAGCGTTTATGTCCAATTTTGAGCCCAATTACAATTCTATGATGTTACTAACACTTAGAGTTTTTTCTATTTATTTATTTCTTAGGAATATTCTTTTTTTTTTCAATTCCTTCAATTAAATAAGTAAAATTGAAAAAAAAAATTTAATTCGTATATTTTCATTAAAATTTGAGAAAATACATAGAAATGTATACATTGGATCCATCAACTTGGTGCTCGAAAATTTGGGTCGTTACAATTACATTGTCTACAAGATAAATATTTTCATCTTTAACCATGAACATTTATATTTTCTTTATTAAAATAAAATGAATATAAATAAAAAATAATACTTGTATATGTACCAAAAATACATCAAATTGAACACATAAAATTAACACACATTGAAAATAAATATACGAGAATTAACACACTTAATCAAAAGAAAATAAAAACTAAAAATCCATCTTCAATCAATCACATCTTCCTTTTGAGTTTTTAAATAAATCTATTACATCTGAATAAGTTATATCAAAAGGACTTTGATCATTAACATTTTGGGAAATAAAATTTGTCATCACATTTTTTTCATTTTCTTTGAATGAAAAAAGTTTCTATGACCACTATTCTCGGGTTCCCCTTCCCTAGGATGAAGGGGAAACCGACTGACACAGTATCCGACAAACCCATTTGCAAGCCAAGCTTGCCTAAACACTGTTAAGTCTCTTTCACATTTCATATAAAATATCATTAGAGTAATCACAAGAGATGTGAAAGCAACTAAAACAAATAACTACAATATAATTTTTTGGTTAAACAAAAGTTAACTATATATATGCAGTTTCTTAGATGTAGCAGTAATGGAAATGTCTAAATCAAAATGTTTACAACAGTTCCTTAGCCCTTATACATTATACTTACTCTCAAAATAATGAATTGCGTAAAGAACCTATCAAAATAAATCTAGAACGCAACACTACGCTATAAACACCTTTTTGCCTTTGTTCGCAGAAGAAGAATTTGAAATGTTAGAGTAGTGAGTCAATTTGTTCACAACGACTCAGTGAGTAATGTAGTTTAATCTATAACTTAGAACATGAATTCTATAAAATAATGGCATGCATAAATGTACAATAATAATGATGCAAATGAATGTAACAGTTAATGAATGCTGAATCCATAATGCAATTGTGCACTTTTCATTTTAAAAATGATTTTAATGCTGAAAACACATGTTGAAGCTCTCAATAGCATACAAAACAATAATAAATCAACTTGAGTGGGTATATCCAATAGTTAGGCGTATTTTCATATCATATCATAGGGATCTGCTAGCTCATACCTTATGTATGGCGGCCTTAGATCCTCAATAGGGGGCCAATTGATAGACCTGCACGTAACATACCCCCAGGTACGATGGCTTTTGGTCTTCAATGCTCTACCACATTCAATACCCTAACCTGCACCTGGGCCTCAAGATTCAATACATTTTTTTTATTTAAAAATTCATTTAAAGATTATAAATGCATTTCAATATGTAATAACATTTTACTTGTGAACAAAATAATAAGTTAAGTGATAAATTACAATACACTACATACAAAAATGCTTAGCTCTCGATGCTCTTCTCATAATCGTTCACATCCCGCTAACGTTTGATCCTGCAAGATCAACGAGTTTCCTTAATATCTATAAGAAATTTGACTCAAATCAAACTTTATGGTCATTGGTCAATCAAAGGATTGACTCTATCAATTATGATATATTTATTGATTTGGTTAATACAGTCAATTCTAACTAAACTCTAACATTCGCTGACATGTCTGATCGACAGGGTTAACGTGATCAACAAGATCAATTCGTGTTAGTAAGCCCTTAATATTGACCCAAAATACCAAAAATTTGTATTATTGACATGTGTCCCACTTTTGGTACACAATAACTAATATTTTCGTAAATTTGGCAGTTTTATACAATAAATAAGAAATTTTAATTATTTCCTATATTAAACATTTTTTTCCTATATGGATTTCATAATATTATACAACATTATATATATAACATTATATTAACATTTTTTCTTATTATTTAATATTATATAACCCTATATACATTTTTTTCTATATTTATTAATTAATCCTCAAATCGCTTAAATTTAATTTAATATATCAATTGACCTCCAAAAATCTTAATTTTAGTATCACTGAGTTCAGAATTTCAAAGGAACATTTCAATATCCGCCAACTAAAATTCCAATGTCAATAGGTATACCCCCTATTTATCGATTTTTAATTATCATACAAATTCTTAAGACTTACGTGAGTACAAATAAAGTATATATTTATATTTTACTTGTTGATTTAAACACAATGAACTATACAATATATATATTGTATAGTTTTACTTTTAGTAAAAACACACCTTAATTTTGGATCATGCATTAAACTATCACCTTCATTGAAATCTACACTAAAAAATTGTAATTCATAACTTTCATAACAATTTTGAATTAAAAAGAGTCAAAAATAAGTCATTCAAAGTGACAGGTCTTCAAGAATTAAAAGCTTTTCTTTTCTTCTTTTCTTCCATTTTCTTCTTCTTTTTCTTTATTCTCTCTTTTTTTCTCTCCTTTTTCTCTTTTTACCATATGGCAATTGTGAGTGAAGAATGATATGAGCAACTCATATATATATATATTGGGAAAGATTTGAGGTGGGTCCCGTGCCATCCAAAGAAGTCAACAAAAATGAATTTATTCTTTCCTACCTACACACATCATACCGTTTATCTTGTTGTTATATATATATATATATAATTAATCATTTCGTTATCTAATAAACTCCCGCTATGAAATATTTATTATTATTAATATTATCATCATTAATTAATTAATTTATTTTTTTATTTAATACACACATTAATTGATACCATCACCGTAAAAATTATGTATTCTCATTTAATACACACATTAATTTATACAATTTTTATAAAATTATGTATTTTTATTTATAATTCATTAATTCATACATGAAAATATATGTCGAAACCGTCGACTCAATGTTCAAAAATATGGGTCGTTACAACTATGATATGTGTTTCGATTTCAATTGCATCCACGACTATGACTTTTTCTCTATCTAGTATTATTTGATGCTACCACATTTGCTTCAAGAAAATGAAATATAATTTATTGGATGAACTTCATGATTTTTATTTATGGTTGATTATTTTGTTTAGCTTCAAAAAGATATAAATTTAGCTCGAAATATTTTTTTTAAAACCTTTTTCTCAATATTGCTTCAGGAGCACATTTAAGACATGAAAAGTTGTGAATATTTTTTACGACATGTCATTATTAATGATCTTTTATCTATATAATAATAATTAAGAGCTAATTCTAAATATTGTTGATTTATGTTTACTTTTCTTTTTAAATCTTGT